>JAODTR010003812.1:0-12516 GCA_025399935.1 Amblyopsis rosae | reverse complement strand
GGGATAGAGAGAGAGAGAGAGAGAGAGAGAGAGAGAGGTGGGGAGAGAGAGAGAAAGAGAGAGAGGGGGGGGAGAGAGGGATGTGTGCTCAAATAGAGAGAGGGAGAGAGAGGGAGAGAGAAAATTAGTTGGCAAGGAGCAATTGAAGTGCATGAGAAATGGTCTCCCTCGGTAACAGAGGGATAACAGGTTGACAGAAGGCGCCAGAGAGAGAGAGAAAGAGAGAGAGAGAGACAGACAGACAGACAGAGAGTTTGAGGGCAAGTGTAGCCAGCGTGACAGATAGAAGGATGGAACAGGTGAGCAGCGAGAGACAAGAAAACCAGATGCAGGAGAGACAGACAACAGCGAGGGAGGGGTACAGACGTTGCTGTGATGTGTGCCTCCTATGAGCCCACATGGGAGCCAAACCCAAGCTTTGATCAGAGATTGGTTTTAATCCATGGCATCATAGCTGGATAGCATTCCTGTCTAACTCATTTCAGCTGTTTAATTATAGAAACCAATACACTGCCGTATGCATATAATCTATAACCACAACACTAAGAAAACCAACAGATCAATACTACTGTACAACCAAACAAGCAAGCATGTTTAATTTATAAAAAATCAGGCGGAGACGTAGGCAAGGCAGCTAATATAAGGTCTTTGCTGCATAAAAGTGTTTTATTTAATCCCTTTGTGATACCTGTGTGTGTGTGTTTGTGGGGGGACGGGGGTTCTTTCAAACTTTAATAGTTTGAAAGAAAGGGGAACTGCAGAGATTAAAGCTATATGGGTGGATGCTATGCAGGGTTATAGTGAAATGGACAGCATAACAAAGTCCCATCATTCATAGTTAGACCACCTTCTGTTTCATAGTGGCCACACAGCGCAGCCTTGTCCACAGTAATTCTTGGAGCAGGTCAGAAATGACAATAGGTGCTTTTGCATCAATCCGTTCTAGGGATACCCACGGGTGAGGTTCCGTGAGAACTACAGTGATGTAAGAGTGATGTAAGAGATGACTGTTGGTATCTGAGGCTATACAACAACCATGGAAGGCATCGTTATCGGCGTTATGCATTTGGTGTGTTGTGGGTTTTATGTTGACGTATACATCTGGAACAAAGACATGCAGTTAAGAGCAAAAATGAGAGCCAAGAGGCTAAAACACCTTCGGCAATTGGCAATACTTCTTAAGATATCGAGTCCGAGAGAAGGACTCATCTTAGTAGGCTACATTAGAAGTAGTAATGCTCGTTGCCGAAGTGTTCGACCAATCGACGAACAGTTATGTAACTTGTGGTTCCTACTGTATTGCGGTGGGAGTAGGCTGCCTACCCTGGAGTAGGAGCTAAATAAGTTCCTCAATGCAGCGTTCTAAGAACTAAGATCACTCTCCGTTCCTGCCCACGGAGGACCTTTATCCATCCATGTCTCCATCAGAGCTGGCTAGACAGCCGATTCACAGTCTGCTGTTGGACAGTTTGTTGCCTATAAGGACTCTTCCTCCATAATAACAAACGGTTTCCCTCCATTTTTTGCCTTGAACAAAGATAAGAAGTTTGGGAGCCCATTGTTTCTATTATCTAGTAACAGTCTCCTGTTGCCTCAGTACTCATAATCATAATCAAGATCTCCGCTGAAAGTGACACTCCACAGAGGATTTATCTTCATTACCATTGGAAAGATGCTAACGGCATGTCTAACGGCGGTGGGAATTAAATTCCATCTCTCCGTAGCGGCTGGTTGGATGTTTGTTGAACCGAATACATTTTAAAATATTTGAATACAATAAAGATTCTGTGTGAGGCCGTCAGAAAGAAGAAACCAATCAAAATGGAGGAAGCACGTGGGAATACATGTGAGACGCACATAAGAAATGGAGAGTTTGGCAGTGAAATGATTTCTCTCTTTCCATTTCCCTTCCGGAGGGTCCCTCGTGTTCCTACTTCCAATGTGACCCCGCCGTCACATAGCCTCACCACTGATCATAACTGACAGAAGGCTTTCTCTCCCTGTACCTCTCTTAATATATCTCCTTATTTGCCATTCTTCTCCCTGCTCACCTTCGGCCATGACTTTCTCAGCTCGCTGTCAGTCTCTCTCCCAAGCACTACTACCTATCTCTCTCTTTCTCGTAGTTTTGTCCACCATTTATTATACAGCACACCACTCACACCTGTCATTGCTCCTCGAACGACAGTTGACCACTGTGCACCGGGTTATGACTTTGTCCAGTGAGAATGGATATTTGCACCTGTAGCCTTTGTGACCAATCAGTAACTTGACTAACCTCCTCCATGCCATTAGCTATCAGAAAGTTGGTCTGTGGTGACTGCTATACGCGTCTCCTTTTAGGAACAGCTGTCCTGGTGCTGTGGGTGAATTGGCCCACACTGCCCCATATAATTGTGGCCATTTTCAGATGGTGAGTCTATGATAGAGGGCAGCGGGGTGTGACTGTCTAACCTGGCACCATCTGTCTGCCTGGATGAGAGAGACAAAGTGGCCCCCAATACTCTGATAAGACTGCTATAGAATCATAATTAAGGGCTGCAAAGCTTTAAACACAAAAACAACAAATAATGTGGAATGGAGAAACAGGTTGTTAAAGGATATAAAAGGGTTTTGTGTCATTCAGCAGCCAATAAACCTAATCTAAACCAACGTACTACCTAAAATGCAATGCAATACCATATACCTAGCTACATTAGCAGGAGGCAGGGTTAGGCATAGTTGCGTTAGGTATAACTAGACCTCTTAAACTTGTCTGAGCTAACTTGTTATCGGATTACCTACCATGAAATCTTCTTCTAGTACTAGTACAAATTTGAACTTCCATGTATAAACATATACTGTCTTTATTGTTTCAGTGTGATTGCAAGAAAGAAGTCCTCTCATCCCTTTGTTGAATGAATCTGGATGCATTGTCACTGGATGAGCCGTAAACCGAGCATGTGATTGGTTCGATGCGATACGAGGGCAACGTGAAAGCAGTGTGTGCAGAACGGTTCATCCAGGCCTTGATGGGTCCTGCTTGATGTTGTAATAGCACCCAGTGACCCAGGAAAATGATTGCTTCTGAACTGATCAATATCTTTGAGCTTGGGCATGTGTAACCGTGCATGAAGGAGGTGTCTGCATGTGTGTAAAATTGTTTGTTTTTACATACAAAACAGAGTGTATCTGAACACTCTGTGTGTCTGTGTGTGTGTGTGTGCATGCGTGATGATGCTCTTTGGCAAGCCTTTAAACATATAAACACATTATTTGGGCGAGTAAATGCCATTCTAACAACCACGGTTACTGGAACAATCCGACATTTTGTCCTACGTGTATATACAGTTGCGCCCCCCAAAACATGCAATAGTTGATTAATTTGAAAGCAGCATGAGAGACAAAATGCATGTGCTCTGGGGCGCCACCGTCACTCGCTGAGTAGTTTTCAGGTGAGGGAGGGGTTGCCCTTTTAAATCATCCAAACATGCCCTTTTGAGATATGTACGCTAGTGCAATGTGCTATGTATGCAAATAGTGGCGTATTAAAACAAAATCCCATGCAGGTGTCTTCAGCTTTAATCAGACCACTTCTAGGTTAACGTGTGTGTGTGTGTGTGTGTGTGCATGTGTGCGTACGCATCTTGCATTAATCTACAGTATATCTCACAAGATCCCCCACACAAATCATCATGCCGTTAGACTCACCTCCAGTATCTTGCACACACGTATAATGTCACCCACAGCCTCCCCACTCTCCCCTCTGAGTCTACTGTAGCAGTACGGCGCTCAATAGGAGTCACGCACACTGACCCCCCCACCCACCCCCCGCCCCGCCCCTCTGCAGTCGTGACTGGAGCCCTCATTGCCACTGCTCTGCTAGCAGCCTCTATTCCACTCCTTTACCGTCTGTCCAAGAGTTTCCCGGGCATGCACAGCTCTCTGCCCCAAGAGACCTGAGGCCATGCGTTCATCAGTCATGGTGGACGGACGGATGGACGGACAGACGGTTAAAATGTGGGCAGGAAAGGATAGAGGGAGAAGTTAAATAGGGAGTTGGCGAGGGAGGTGGCTCAAGAGAGTCTAAGATATCGTCCTGCTCGATGGTGAGAGAGGGAAAATAAACGAAATAAATTGGAATGGTAAGGGAGGTGGGTGGTATGGGGAGAAGAGAGTGGAAAAAACATACACACACGGAGAGGGGGGGAGAGAGAGAGAGAGAGAGAGAGAGAGAGAGAGAGAGAGAGCTCCTTATACACCAGCACTTAGTGACGTGGAGATGAGCAATTTATCTTTCCCCCATTGGCCTCGCCCCACAAGCAAGGAAACAGTGATTAAGAGGTGTTGGTGTAATGAAGTGTATAACACACACACACACACACACACACACACACACACAAATGCACGCACATACACAATCATGCAATATACTGCACAAAGTCCCACACAAACACTGATAGGCAAAACCCATTTGCCAGAATATGTAGCTGCCAAACAACGTTTGGAAACATGACCACCTACATGCATTGCCTGATCTCTCCTCTTTGAGCACAAATACTCACATTGGATTCAAGATACTGGTAAATTACTAAACGGTAAACAAACAAAGTGACAGTAGAATTATTTCGAGCAACAAGATTTGCCACTACAATTAGGTCAATAAGCAGATGCTTTTATCTGAACTAACAGTAAACACTTATTTGCCTCTTTATCCCCAGTGCCCGCCGATCCCAAGGTAAAAATGTAATGTTTTAGCTGGAAACTGCTTTTGTATCATTTTTGTTTCAAATGTTTCCGGTGAAATTATGAAACAGTAAACACTCACAATACAAACACACACAGACACGTAAACAATATAATGTCTTCATTAGACCTTTGAAAAATGCACAATTCCATGGGCAACATTACATCATCTTCTATTGCCCTGAATGAAGAGGAAACACACACACCACAACATGACAAGACACTCACACCATGACTTCATACTGTATATTTCTCATCTAACCTGCAGGATAATGATTATAAGCACCTCCTTGTCAAGAGGTTTGACCTCTCTAAGGCCCGCCCATCACCACTTTCTGTGACCCTGTCACTCAAGGGACCAAGGTGCTCTGATTAAGTCAGGGCCCTTCAATGACACTAATTGGCTATTGGGAACGGCACGCGACCATTAATTCATTTGAAGGGATGATAATTAGATGTCTGTGGGGATCAACAGCTCACACGCTCAGCAGAAGGAGAAAGTGGGAAATCAGCAGGGAGGAGGAAGGGGGGAGAGGGAGGGAGGAAGGAGCAGGAGGTTAGAGCTTCACATTGTACTACTGTATTGTACAGGAACGAGAGAAAGGCACTTTTGCTGAGAAAAAAGTATCGCCACACATCTGCTTCAAACATATAACATGCACCCATGTGGCCTCAGCTCGACGCCACAATGTCAATGTGACACGACTCGTTTCAAGATATTGATGATGAGATTTAAAATAAACAGGTAAACACAAGGAAGGGGAGTGGGTGAGAAGCATATATAAAAGAGGGAAAAGGTGTTTCAAAATATAGAAACACATATAGAAACGTTGAACATTTGTTTGTGTGTCTCACACCAGGAGATTGAAAGGTAATCAGGCATAAAGCGGTACAAGAGGAATTTATGTAACCAAATCTGTAGAGGAAGGGTCGTTCAAATGCATTTCCTCTGAGACTCTGAGATGGAAACATATATCTGCCCTGTGTGTGCATGTGTGTGCTCTGGGAGGCAGATCAAAAGACACTTTTCACCAGGGTCGATGACACCAAGCTCCTATTAAAAATTGTTTCTTAGCCTTAGCAAACACAATTATCGTATGTGTCACTGGTAGTCCTAGAGTGTTTTCACCTTCCTGTTTTCTTATCTGATTTTCCAATCAATCTCGCATTCCCACTGAAATGTTTGCTAGTATATGCTTTCTTAGACCAATATAATGTGTTGCCATAATGTGTTGCCAATTTGATATTTCAAAGCAGCAGACATATCTTTTTTAGATGTTTTTGTAGCAAAAGCTATATCAAACTAATTGCTAATTTAATGTGTCTTAAAATAGACCAGTAATAGATTCTACCAAAGACCTTCATCTGATAGTTAAACTATCTTACAGCAACTGATACATGTGTGAATTTTAACACACACACATTTTCTTTTTACAACTGTACACTTGTGCCCTTCTCATAATAAAGCAAAGCTTTCAGCAAAACATATTCTATGGTTTTGTTTGGTCTTCATATTCACATATTCTGACAGCTGTCAAAGTATGGGCTAGAAAAGAGCATACAGTATTTTATAAATAAATGGCTGTGCCTAGTTTGGTGTAACAGGCTAAATTCAGACTACATTCAAAAGTGCACAAATCCTTTATTTCCACCAATATGTGATTTAGTATAGACTAAAATGACAACTGATATCAAATTACTTACCTTAACACATTACAGTCACAGGCCTGTATATTTTTTATACTTTAAAAAAAAATTGTTTTTATATATTTTTATTTTTTACCTCAGTCTGCACTCTGAATCATGTCGGCATTGATGAGACTTTTACGTAACTCTAGATAGACTTTCACTGAGTAGCTGGGTTTACATTAATCTCACAGAGCCAGCCTTTACATACTGTACGTAAAGTCTGGTACACAGTGCTGGCTAACTGTGTACTTGCCTACTCTCATGGTCACTTTAGATCTGGAGTCAAGCGGCGACCGCAAATAAGCCCACACTACACATGGAGCATTGACTAAACATGATTGCACACCACACTTGAGGTGGAAGTGTTTTCTTTTATACAATGTAAATACATTGTAGAAGCAGATACAGTGTGCAAAGCACAGTGGAGGAAAGGCTCTGTGTGTAGTGGACTTTTGTATTTGCGGTGACACTTCTGTACAAATTTGCTGGCTTCCACTGCACATCAACTTAAGAATTAAACCGTAAACACTGATGTTTTAGGCAGCCATTTAATTAAATGTAAACACATTCACCATTCACACATCATTTATTGACATATCTGAAAGCACAAGAACGAGTTTAGAAAGGTTGATCCTGGATTAAATCTGAATTCATTCTAACATCCTATAAATAGGCTTGATATTTAATAATGAGATTTAAAAATGTAGCTCATTTGGTGGGACAATCAAAGCTATTACAGTAATAGTTCTACAGGTTATTTTAAATGTGATTTAGCAATCTATTGCAGACACGCCAAGCCATTTTAAATTATTCATGTCTTTCAAGGTTGTCAGGAGGCACCATCGATACATGTAGATAATGCTTATAAATTAGGGTTTGGTTCAAATACAATGTTGTATTATTTACTGATTGCCTACCTAATGACTGCTCTGTAAAAGATGGCCATATAAGACAAGTCACACCAAGTCAATTGTAACAGACTGGAGATTTGGGTATAATAAACACGTTCCAATCTATAATGAGAGAGAGAGAGAGAGAGAGAGAGAGAGAGAGAGAGAGAGAGAGAGAGAGAGAGAGAGAGAGATAAACACTCTTAAAAATAGAACTCTGTGCTGGGTTGTGGAGTGTCAAGGCAGAAACACCATTTTATTTTAGTGTCTTCAGCCACTCAGTATGAGCATCACATACTGTGTTTTCAGTAATAACTAAGATTTACATGAATCTGACACACTTAACGTACATACATTCTGATGGCTTTGTGTGACTTGGCTTGCATTACCTGATTTCATGATCAGGTACTAAGCAAGTGTGTAGTGAGACATCAGTTTAGCTTGAATGTGTTTACAGCAGCTTGCATGTAGGCATTAGACGCCAGGAACCATATTCTGTATATCTGGTGCATATATATTATACATATAATATGTAAATATAAATTACTGCTGCCTGCAGTTCAAATGGAATTTTCCCAGAAATTGACATCTGCTATACATCTTGCATGTATAGCAGATGTATGTCATCTTTGTTAAATCGGTCCGTAGTGCAATGTGAGCTCATAGTCGCTATACAGATGAAGACCAGACTGGATCATTCGAGTAAGAACTTCACCTTAAATGTCTATGGGTCTAATCCTTGAACATTTAAACAAAGGGTCCGTTGATGCTCGAGCGAGGGTGCAACAGACCAGAGAGCTATACAGTAAGAGTTGTGCGTGTGTCTGTGCGGGGGATGTGGTCTGCCTACATCATACAGTCGAGGGCGACCATACTTTGCTAATAAACCACAGTATGGCGGTGAATACGTGGTGTGTGTGTGTGTGTGTGTGTGTGTGTGTGTGCGCGCCAGGCTAATTCGCTAGGTTACAGTGTGTGTCTCACCCTTTCATCTCCTCACTGGCTCTGTGCTTCTTACTATATGATCTTTGTCTTTCCCCTGCATTCTTTCCCCCCCACCCTTGTAATGGGCACCCTTCCGTCTCCCTGAAGGCTTAATGTGCGCTTCTCTGCTTCCCCCCCCCTCCACCTTTCAAAAGCCCTCCACCGCTCCACCCCTTGAAGAATCCTCCCATTTCTGCCTCCCGCCATCTCTCTTATAGGCCGTCACGCATCCCTCCCCCGCTATTGATTTCTCTCTCTCCTGTTGCCTCTTCTCCACTGTGTACAATCACCCCTGTCTCACTCCATCGTACACAACTGTGTCTCCACACTCCACTTCAGAATATACGGGACCACTTCTTCTTTCAGCCCTCTCTTTCTCTCTTTGAAACGCTATACCTGCTGTAGCTCTCTCTCCATTCTCCATTCCTCTCCCTGTCCTAACCTTCTCCAAATTATCTCTATCTTCTTCCCCCTCTCTCTCACTCTCTCTCTCTCTCTGTCGCCCTATTACAGAGAACAGCAGTGTTTTTACTAGCTTGGAAGAGGGAGCGTACACACACATGCACGCACGCACACATGCCTGCAAACACACACTGAGTTGTGCATGGCCTTCAAAGGAAGCGGTAATGTATGACTCCATGATGTGTGCGTGCGCGTGCATGCATGTGTGTGGACGGTACGCATGCGTGCTTGTGTCTCCGCATATAATGAAGATGGTGAGCCAGCTATGTACACTGCAGGATTAAACGAGATGGCAAAGGAGACTCTCTCTGGAGACATGGCAGGAGGAGTGAATGGACGAGAGGAAGGCTGGATGTGAGGTGAGATGAGATGACGCCGAGAAGGGCTTGGGGAGATAAACAGTAGTAGGAGCTAGCGTAATCTGAATGCAAGAGGCCGGCTGACGAAATGGGGGAGAAAGGAAAAAGGAAGAGGAGGAAGATGGGCGAAGAGGAAGGGCTGGGGGGATCATTAAAACGCCTCGGTTTGGTGCCTCCCAATCCTGCCTGTTTCTGTGTGTGAGAGTTTGTGTGTGTGTGTGTGTGTGTGCATGTGTGTCCATTCTACTGAGGAAGGAAATATAGTTTGTTCATTTATTCATTCCCCTTTCTTCCCCCACCCCCACACCAACTCTGTCAGCAGGAAGCATTGTTAGGTCTGTTGACCTCCTGCTGGTCGAAATGTAAAAACCAATATTTTATCTATCTTGTATTGTTTTGGAGCTTCTGAAGGAATAATAGGACAGCAGAAAAGTGTTTGACTTTTGCGGATTTCTAAATGTCACCTCTGCCTCTGAACAAATATAGATTTTTTGAATATATATCTGTATCTAACGTGCTCTCTCTCTCTCTCTCTCTCTCTCTCTCTCTCTGTGGGAAAAGTAATTTCCACTGTGTGCGTGTGTGTGTGTGTGAGCGCACGCCCTATATGACATAATATTCCCATACATGCACTAGAATTTATGTAAAGTAGGTTGAATCATTGTTATATTACCTTAATCAGTCATAAATATATTGCAGGAATTTGGCCAAAAAAAGTTTGTTTCAGCAGTGTTTCCACCATGTCATCCACCTGCCACATCTACAGGCCAAAGAGCCTCAGCACTCACATCAGCTAAATTAATCACAAATGAAACCATTAATCATCAACATCATAACAACCTGCGTGTGCAGAAGGGTCTGGGGGGATGGGGGGGGGGGGGGGGAGAATGCAGAATGCCCAGGTGCATTTTTCCCCCTCTATTCAAGTCTTTCCCAATAGAGCACCTACAGTATACTGTACATGTGCAATAGAGTACTTGTGGTATTATTCCAGATGCAGTTTGTCTGTCACATCTGAAAACACCATAACCTTTCTTCTGCCTGGGTGGGTGTTGTAAAGGGCATGGAAGATCGGTGTATGTTCTTGCCTAGAATTGATACGGGTTACCAGTGAACAATGTGAACTAAGTGTTAATTAAAATGTTGAATCACATAATAATAATATAAATACAAGTAAATCCGTGTACAACTTTAAATAAAATTTAATATAATAATCATATAATAAAAATAATATAATATAATTTGAGAAAAGCTATTATATTTTAGTTCAGTTGGTTTTAAATATATATATATATATATATATATATATATATATAGTGTCTGTACGTCTTCAGAAACAATAAAAATAAATGTATCATCTGATGTTGTATAATTTTTACAACATCATGTACAGGTTTATTACCTCAACATTCTGTTATGCTAGCTAGAGCTAAGAGGCTACTGCATCACCAGCTGTTAAAATGGCAGCATTATAAAGGACACGGGCAACAGGTGTTTTCCACTCAGATGAAGTGGGCTTTATTACACAATTGGATGTATAAATGCCAACGATTTTATGGAGGGAGCTATTGAAATGTCGAGTATTATGGCATACACACAAATGCTGTCTGTATTTATACTTGGTATATGCTGTATATGTCTCTTCTCCTCCTTCATCCTCCCTTTTCCTGCTCAGACATGCATATATGCCCCACGCACGCACACGCACACACACACACACACACACACACACACACACACACACGACAGAACACATGTCTTCTGGGTCCCTTTAATGATGGTGATAAGGTGATAAAAGTGATCTGTCATTTTACAGATGTAACATATTAGCCTAAAGCTTCACACAACACACATGCATCAGTCCTGTCAGAGGCATTGGTGTCTTGTTTGCCCATCTCTCTCTCTCTCTCTCTCTCTCTCTCTCTCTCTCTCTCTCTGGGGCGACAATGACAACAAAGGCCTGTTCCTCTGGTAAGATGGATGGCAGTGAGGCAGACACCCTAGGGGTTAGGGGGATGGGGTATCAAGACATGACAAGGGACCCTGACAGACAGCAGAGAGGAAGAGGGGATTCAGAATTCCAACCGTAACAAGCTTCTTACCAAATAGTCACAGGGTCAAATCCCTCTGGCAATAAGTTATGGATATCAGAGCAGGAATACAGTAGAGCTAGCAGTTCACACCCTATAAACTTGATCAAGGCAACAATTATTAGCCTCGCGAGATCAGGGTGGTCTAAATTTCAGTTTAATTTCGATGTGAGAATCAGTCTGGAAAGCCTAGGAAGCATTTTGAATGTGGCCATGTAGCAACTGAATTTACCAATCAGCATCACATTGATAGCTATACAAGCGTGGTTAAGGTTTGCTGACAGCGAAAACGACCAGCTGGTTTATCCAATCAACTAAGTATTTTTTTGAAAGTACCTGCCCTTTACAAACAGTCTTAATGTACGGCTGAGTTGAAACTAAAAATGTATTTGTCAGGTTATGACAAAATAGCCATTCGGTGAAAAATACTGTATAAGGTTAAAGGTTGATTGGATTATACTTTACATACAGCTAATGTGATGTATGTTCATGGAAAAGTATTGATTGTATGTCATGCACATGCGTATGTCAAGCACAGACATGAAAACACCACAGAAACATGTCAGAGAACTGATAGGGTTAAATCATTAGGCTGATGTAAATTAACACCGGGCTGTCTTAATGAGTCACTAAGCACTCAGAGAGTGTGAGAGAGAGAGAGAGACAGAGAGAAATGCAGAGAAGGGGAAGATGACGATTATTTATATATTTAGTATAAAAGTTTAACAACAAAAAAACTACGAAATACATATATAATATGGGATATGATCTACTGATAAGGGTTCTCATTTGTATTATTTGTATTAATTGTAATATTTCGTAACATTTTAGAACACATTCAGGTAACCAAACAAGTGTGGAGAGGAAAGTGTGTTGTAGTAGGAGGCATTACATTATAATATAGCAGTGGGACGTCATTTGGTCATGGACCCAAATGCAATACAGTGTAGGTTTCCAGGGGGTTTAATTAAACAAAACGGAACAGACAGGCAGGAACACGTACAACCGAACATAAGGTAACAATCCGGCAAACAGGAGAAAACACACATATACTAAATACAAGATAACAAGACACATCATTGGACAGGGCATAAAGGAACAGGTGAAAGCAATACAAAATCATCACAAGGACGGGGGAACCACAAAAAACACAAGGGCTGCATCCAAATACTCAGTATAGACTACCTTTGGTGAAGTACCTACTACCCAACCGTTAGTCTAGTAAGTTCTATGAGTAAGTGAGCGAGTAGTAGGGACACAATTCGGATATACTCAACTGCCATCTCACCTGTCCTTTGACCCGGATGTTTGCTGCGA
>JAODTR010003811.1:0-12516 GCA_025399935.1 Amblyopsis rosae | reverse complement strand
CCCCCCCTCCCCCCCCCCACCACCACCCCCACCACCAAGCCTCCCCCCCCAACAAAGGCACTGGGTGTGTGTGTGTGTGTGTGTGTGTGTGTGTGTGTGTGTGTGTCTGGGGGGGGGGGGTCCATGCTTAGTGCTGAATTCCACTGTATTAGCGGGAGCAGAGTGATGGAGAGGAGAAAAAAGGGATGGGGGAGGGCTGGATGAAGGGAGGGAGGGGTGAGGGATGTGTGTTTTAGTTGGAACAGCAGGGCTGGTTTCCGTTCTGACAGAGAGGCCCAATTATTAGCGGTGACACTTTAGGGAAATGGGGTGTAAGTGTGATGGGCCGATAGGAGCAGAGCAGAGAGAGTAAGTGGTAATTGTTGGACAGTCAAATGGGACCTGCTAGTAACCCAGCTACAGCGGAATGCACAAGCATACGAAATATGAAGTAATACCTGATTTGACCTACTGGAGTTATAACACACAATAACATACGGTGTATTTGGTAAATGGACCGCATTTACAAGGCGCTTTTATCAAAAGCGCTTTACATTATTTGCCTCACATTCATACAAAGTATTTCAACACCTCTATCTCCCATCATTCCAACTTCCATTCAGTTGCTTGGTTTTTCTGCATGAATATGCCAATATGTCAAATGTTGACCCTCCAAAAGATATTAATTGCGAACCCAAGCTGTGTACATAAGGTAAAACGTAATAATTGTATAACAATAATGTACACTATTAAAAATTAATATGCATCTGTCAAATAAAATACAACTACTGTGACAAATATTAAATAATAATTTCTCCGTACAATTTTGAAAATATTATTTCTTATATATATTGTTTTAATTGTATTTGTTTATTTATGAAATAACATTACTTTTCCACAGACCACTGGAATGGAAGTCCCTTCCCACACCACTGACTTATGGTATGTAGCCCGCATGTAGACTGGCAGCAAACATAAGTGGCCCTCTGCACAATCGGACAAGGTGCCAATATCTCAGTCATGTGACAGTGACTTCCTGTCTTTACGTCAGACAGCCACTGAAGGCTTGCCAATACAAACATGTGCTCACAGCCTTTCCCATCTCCTCAAACATACACTCAGGCAGACAATACAGAGCACATTTAAACCCTGCCTTATCGTATTGTTCCTATATGGCATTATGCATTAAGTGCTGAACAGAGAAATACTGTACTCTCAGGAGGGAACATAGGAAACATAATTTTCTGATGTGACGCAAACTAATGCTGTGAGGGTTCTGTTATTGTAGTAGCATTTTATTTTTAGCAGCCATAACTTATACTGGGTACTCTTATTAATATACATTTCATAGTGATTTTAGAATAATTATGCAATGTGCATTTGATGTGATGTACCATCCCTAAATAGCATGTTCCTTTTAGTAGCAAAGACATTTATTTTTATTTTAGTTAGGAGGCACTTTCTTTTCCTCTGTGAGACATCCTGTTCTATTCTGCTACAGCCAGGTGCTGTAGCCAGAGCTCAGCCCTCTACTTCAGTGATTAGGTGCCCACTGTATTTCAAAGGACAATACTGCCCTCATATGGCCAGAGGGTGTACATGTTTCAAATGTGAACTGGCTTACCATTATATTGCTGGCTTCATTATAATAACAGTGTGCATGGATGATAAATTGTTATAATTGCCCTTTGCTTAAAGCCAGCATTATAACATTTAAATTTTTATTTGATAATATTGGATAATCCTTCTACAAACAATAACATAATTGAGAAGAGCATGTCAGAGTACAGCTTGTGGAAGTGAACACATACACACACATGCACGCACATGCACGCACATGCACGCACACGCACACACACTCAAACGCACACACACACACACACACACAGGATGGCCTATAACCAAACGTACTAAGCCTGAATCTAAGACCATATAACATGGGAGATATAGCATATGTGTGCCACTTCTACTGTACAATATGCCTATTGCTTAACATGCTCAATTGATTGCTCCCAAGACCCCATTAGCAAATCAAATGAGTTTAGGAACTTGTCATTCATCATTGATTTAGTTGTCCTTCATCCCAGCTTTAATTATATGGACAGAAAAAAAAAGATTTTCTCATTATTGTGTTTAGTCTAATGAAAGGCCTTGCACTACAGCAGAGGGCAGTTTGGAGGTCTGGGCTTTTGCCCTTGGTAGCCACAGCAAGCAGATTTGTGTTTTTAATTAGACAGAAAACAACCATTAGCCAAGCGGGTGACATGGCATGTCAAAATGGGCTTTTGTCCACAAATAAATGCTTGTTGAATTGATTTGAAAATAAACCTTGTCGTTTTATAACAAATTCAGTCATTCTTGATATCTCTGGAAACCTGTTAAGTCTGCTCTAAACCATGAGATTTTAGCAATAGGCATATATAATAGCTGTTATGTTGTGGCAACACTATAACACTTTACAATATTTACTGTTTTCAAAAATAACAGAATTGATTACAGTTTATGCAATTTAATACAATTGAATGAGACAGGCTAAAATATTGCTGCTTAACATTCATGCAGTAAATCCCTTTGTATGGAGGCAGTGCTGGGGTTTACTTGTGATAGTTCTAATCTCCCGATAAAGTAGGTAACTTTTCTCAGATGTCTACTAAACCAGCAAGAACATGTTTACATGGCAGAATCTGACCTACACATTTGATATTATGTCTATAAAATCAAGTAACTTTTTGTGAACTCGAATATCCTTCATGTGCTGCGCTTGCGCTCTTGACAGATCAAATAGTGCCTGCTGCTGGAAGCAAGTTTATTCTATAATTACACTATAGGCTACTATAGCTGTATCTAATATAGCCTATACGTTATTTACATAGACTGTGGTGGTTATTTAATGTCTCTTGATCAGCATGATAAAAGAATAGTATACATTTGTTTCTCTGTGTGGCTCTATTTTTCACAATGCCAGGCTATGCCTGTTATTGGTTTTATGTTTCTGTTTGCTGATAGGCTACAGGACAGAAGTTCAAGCGAAATTAACTTTTAACCTGGCTTCTTTGTGAAAGTGGTCTTACAAGAAGTAGCCTAGTTACAGTAGGCCTATCTAATTTAAAATTACAGCTCGCATTAAGAATTTGTACCACTAGAGGGTAGTGCTGTTTCACATACAGAATTATATGGAGAGACTCAATTCATGTTTTTAATTCTTTAACATTTATAGAACAGTTCTGCACATGAACGGCTGTGAATGTTATAAAACAAATAAATACACATAACAAACTCATAAAGAATATGTATCATGGTCAATATATTTCAGTTAATTTACTGTGGCACAATCAGATGCTGTTGTGCCTAAAATATAACTAGGATGGCCACATTACATAATAGATTTATGCTAAGCAAACATATGTTTTGATGATTATTCACATATTAAGGCATTTAAAGATGTATTTTTCAGAAGAAAATGTGTGTGGTGGCTATTGGATGGTATATGTATTAGTTTGCAATGCACAGATGGCGCTATTATGCTTGTGGTTTCTATATGGTGTCAGTGGGTGTCACTGATACATGAAGTAGACCTCACACATCTTGTTGATTGATATACAGCTATTCACTTGTTCACAAACATAAATGCATTGTCTAACTAGCAAATTTGCCATAAAATATCCATATTGAAATACACAAAGGCTTTATTACAGCTGCTTCTCTTCACTGCAACATGTGTCATTTGCCAGTCTAGCATTATTATTCAGACTACAGCAAACATATTTGACTAATTTAAAGAAACTAACACTTTGGTCCTGCTGCAAACAATACACAAACGCAATAACAAATAATTCTATACTATTCCCATTTGAGTTTAGGGAGTCTTCTTTTCTGCCATCTGCTAGCAGTAGCAAACGGAAATACATAATAGGACAATAGAACATAAACCAATCCACCACTCATTAATGACAACAAAGAAATACAACAGTGAATTGTAATGAAAATAATGAAGGCTGTTCTGCATTTGATTATTTTCTGTTCATTACTTACCGTATACTCCATATCTAAACCAATATACAGCTTCAATCAAATAAGGTTTTAGAGAATATTAAAACATGATAATAATTAATAAATAAGAATCTTATTTCCTTTGTCTCTCATGATAAATTAAATGTGTAGTCAGTGATTGTAAGCAAATACACTTTTTGTCAAATGCAGTTAGTATCCTCATGGTCCACTGGGTTTTTGTTTTGTGGACAAAATAATCTGGTCTTTCTACACAACACCCACTCCGTAAATGGGAAGTAAAAGTGGTGCAGACCAATAATATACCTCCCTTGGCAATACATGCTCAATTTGGGAGGCGGGGCTTCTGAGGGAGCCCTGTGGCACTGTAATGTGGCTGACTACATTTGACAAGAGTATTCCTTGGAAATGGTCCATTACAGTTTGAATGTGTTGACCATCTGTTACACTAATGGCACCAGGACATAGTCACATGTTTAAACATGTGACTATGTCCTTTTAAACAGTACACGGCGTCAGTCTGAAGGAGATCTCACATTTTAAACATCAGCGTCCATGGGCCATTGTGACGTCATCCAAGCACAATGTGGGGTCTCCGGTCACTCATACAAGGACTGGGCAAGGCCCGTCTGTTTGAAGGTCTCAGACACTTGTCTGGAGTGCTGAATCTTAGCCGACAAGGCCTCAAGAACATCGTTCTGATCAACAGCAGTGGCCGTCCTGTAGATGAAGATCCCCAGTGACTCAAGCCCCCTCATGCCCAGGTTCACCCCACAGCCTGGTGAGGAGAGAAGAAGTACTTAGGTCTGGTACCTAAGGCACAAAACATTTGATAAGGACAACACAAACATCTTTCACTATATGTACAGTAATAGTGAATACCTTGCCCAAAAAAAACCCACAAACAAGCTAGACCAACCTCAACAAAATGAGGTAATTTTCCCCTCCATCTATTACTCCCACATGGCTCTGTGTTAAGCTAATGGGAACTTTCATTCACAATAGAAGGTAGTGAGCATGACTCATACATTACATCATGCTAAGCTACCCCTGGGAGCTAACAAGAAACAAGACCTCCCTTGGGAGAATGCGAACATCACATGTGCAGTCTATGTACCGGTATCAAAGTTGAGGACGCGCGCCGCCTCCCCCTCCACGGTGACCGCCACGTTGTCACCCTCGATGTAGGCGGCGCTGACACGGCGGTGCGACAGTTGGACCTCAAACAGGCGGCGGCTGCACTGCATGTGGTGCAGCGTCATGTCGTTCAGGCGAGGCTCTACGTCCGTCTTGTAGGCATTGAAGGACTGGTGGAAGATGTTCTTCATGATCTAGACACACAAGAATACCTTGTGGAGATACTGTAGATTGTACCCCCCGCCACCCACACACACACACACACACACACATTGCAGTTTAATTTATTTATTTTGCTGTACAAATGTAGTACCCCACACAAACATTGACCAAGACTAACAACAATAACTAATTTGACTAGATTAACGATCATAATCAAATCAAATAAACTATAATTGTCAAAAACAATCCAATTAATGTCACACCATTTATATTGTAGCCTGGAACATGTCCTGGTCTATCAATTCTGCCTGCTACGCTGCAGAACACAATCTCTAAACAGCACTGAGCCGCTGAGTGCAGGAATTGAGTGACAAATCGCTCTCACTCTCTCTCCTGCTGTTTCTGTCTGCTCTTCTCAGACCCGTCATTAGTTTCCAAGTAACAGAGCGTGTGGATTCCCACCCACATAGCAGCAAGAGGTCCAAGGATGGCCTTGCTAGCTACCTTTGCGTGTGCAACTGCAGCACGGCCTGTGGCTGCATTAGCAGTGCTTGGTTTTCTCATAAAGACCTGTGGCGATTAGGAGAAATACCAACTGCTTGGTGGGAAATATAACTGCAATGCGCTGGCTGTTGACAAAGACAGGAGTCAGGCAATGATGTTGCTGGGATGATTCTGCTCTCTGTCTGCTTCCTGTTGTGTATAGATGGCCTCAGAGTGCTCACGAAGGAACACACGCGTATGCACGTGCACACACACACACACACCCTCCGCTTCCCTCCAAATAAATTATAATATACAAGGCTTAATGCATGATGTTGCACGATACCGCTACTTATGATGTGAGCACTTGAGCTGCTGGAAATAAATCACATGTTGGCTTCTTGAAATGTCTGTCTATTTTACCATGCAATGCCTAGCAAGGTTTTGAATTACATATGAAATATCATAACTGTCCATGTATCGTCCAATTGTCAGCTTCCAATAATAAGACTGGCATTTGGAATAGTGATTTATGGTATACAATTAAAGGCAGCGACTGTCATTCTCGAGGATGCTTGCTAACTTCGAGCTCAAATCAAAACAAACTCCCTTGGCTCCACCCTTATACATTAAAACACACTGCGATGCCAAGGGTATTGTTGTTGTGAGCTGTGTTTGCCAGCACGTGCAGAGAACAGTAAGCTAGCAGAATGCGAGGAGATATTTTGTAAATTTGACAAAGTGTATTAACGTACAACTATCTTACAACTGCAGACCTTTTCCTTTAATGTTTTATGTACAAAGTGTTATATAGGAATCTCACTGAAATATAAATAATTTATGTAAAAAGTGTATTAGCGTACATTTAGCTTACAACTGCAGACTTTCCCTTTTCCTTTAATGTTTTATGTACAAAATGTGATATAGGAACCTCACTGAAATATAAATAACAATTTACGTAAAAAGTGTATTAGCGTACATTTAGCTTACAACTGCAGACTTTTCCTTTAATGTTTTATGTACAAAATGTGATATAGGAACCTCCCTGAAATAAAAATAAAATAACTATTTCAGTCAGGCACCAGCTACTGTATGCTGGTGAAGTAGACTACATGCTCATATCCTCCCATACATAGATAGCAGAATACATCCCGAAAACATCCACCCATCTCATATTCGGGTCACATTTCCAGTCCTGTGTTTTTATATACAGGTGTATGGCCAGGCTAAGGGCAAGAGCAAGTATGCTATTACTGAAAGACAACAGCTGGGTCACTTACTGAGCCATTGGCAGTGTGCCTGAGGAAGCGCACCATCTTGGTGTCAGCCGCGGGACACACCAGGGCCATGTAGCGGTTCCTGAACGTCCCGTAGATCTTCAGATGGAAGCCGGACTTTGCGGTGGGGTTCCTGTGCTCTCTGAGAGCCTCCACTCCATAAGCGGACAGGTCGAAGTAGAGGCTGTGAGCACGGATCTCTGGAGTGGGCACCTGAGAGAGAAGAGGGAAACTCAGAGAGGGAAAGAGATGGGAGTATGGATGGAGATAGGACAGATGCTATATCCAGCTCCATAGGATCCATTCCATAGCATTGTACCCTTCTGTCGTGTTAAAGAGATGGATCTCCTATCTTATTTTTCAGTGGAGAACATGTTGATTTTACATCAATTATGCCATTACTGATATTCACAGTTTGGAGAAAAAATATTCCAACAAATTGTAATCATCTGCTGTTTTATTAAAAGCAAATTGATCCAGTTCTCCAGAGATGAACTAATCCAGGCAGACCAAGGCACATTTATACTTTCGACAGGAGAAACAGGGAGATATGGAGGAGGGTGGATAGTCGGGATGGCAAGGGGGACCAGATTAATACAATGTATTGTGGTCCCGGTCATATCTTGGGAGGTGCATCAAATAACTACAGGAAGAAGAAAGGAGGGTGGGAGATGGTGGGTGATTAAAGGATAGCTATAGAGCCCCTATGGAGAATGTAATATGAATGACATCAGGAGGCTATGGTGGTTTAAAATTGCCAGAGTTCACTAAGATCCAAGGATATGTTCTGTTTGGAGAACACGTATTATTTTCTATCTTCCTCTGAACTGGCCATTTAAAAATGTCTTTCATTAATTCCTTTCTGGTCATTTGTGGTTTGTATGGACATGTAACAAGCTTTGTGTGCACATCTGTGTCTCTATAAGTCAAACAAACCTGTCAGCTTCTACTGAGCTATTCGGACGTGGCAGAGGGCTTTTCTGTTTACTGTAGATATTACCTTTCTAAATATGTCTCCGTGACACTGTTTGCCTGCCTATGTGTACTGTAGGTCAACATGTATGTC
This sequence comes from Amblyopsis rosae, assembly GCA_025399935.1. Classification (NCBI taxonomy): domain Eukaryota; kingdom Metazoa; phylum Chordata; class Actinopteri; order Percopsiformes; family Amblyopsidae; genus Amblyopsis; species Amblyopsis rosae. The sequence continues at coordinate 4,404 of JAODTR010003811.1, read as the reverse complement.
AGTCTGTGTCTGGTTCTTCCTGTCTGTTTGAATTGACACCTGGCTGGTTGACTAAACCTAATATATCACATTACACGTGACGTTATCTATAATTTTACAGCCTTTATAAAAAGTGAGTTTAGAAGAATAGTGAATAGGGTTCTTCAGGCATCTAAATAGGGCTATCTTTGTGAATCTGTTTCATATTAATTACACTTTACACATTCTTCTTCTGTGGCCCTTTAGGCAACATCACTGAGTCATGCTACTAGGAATGGCTGACGACTGTTGACAATGTACAAAACATTACTGTTGACGTTTTAGCTGCCCATATTGATGCTCACAAACTGGGGAAACAATGCTTGCTTAGCCAGGCAGGGTCTATGTGATGCAACAGTTGCTCCGTGTTTACTACCACCTGACTGCATCAGTACAGCAGCTGTTCCTATCGGGGTCAATGAGCATATCGACATAAGGCCTACGGGGCTGAAGGGATAGACGTTCTACCTTCTTTAAACTGACTTATGGTAGAGATACCGTGTTCAGCTGCTGCCCAGCTAGCCTGTGTCTATGCTTGCTTGCACACACACAAACACACACACGTTAACGCCTGAGCCTAATAACAATTACTGAGATTACTACTCTGGAAGGCTCTGTCATAGAATGTGTTAATTCGTACAAATACCTTGTTATCTTTCAAAGCACATATTACAGATTTGGGGAGGACCATATTTGTCCCTTCATCATATTTGACGCCAAGCACTTTATGTCTGTGCTTGATTATGTGATCTATCGTATATGCATGTATCGGCTTCAGTGTTGAGGCCATTGGATGCGGTATGGCAGTTCTTCGTTTTATAACGGGATTCCAGAAGGGCCCGACACTGGCTGCTGTTTGTCTATAAGACTATAATGCACAAAATTATCTCTCCAATAGACTAACCTGGATTACTGGTGAATATAAAACTCGTTGTAAGGATTGGTTAGCGGTGGAGGCTCCCCGGATTCATGCAAAGCTGGGTAAAACTGCTTTGATGTATCTTGCCCCTCATTCGTAGAATGAGTTCCAAAAAAAGCATTTTTAGATAATGTATATGATTGTATTGTTATTGAATGCAATTGTTTTTGTGTAACTGTGTTTTTATGTCATTGTGATTTTTGTACACAGGGTTCAGCTGTAAAAAAGAGACATTTATTTTCCTTAAAGGAAAATAAAAAAGAATTAAGTCTGGTTGAGCGAGTCCATCCACATGTGTGTGTGTGTGTGTGTGTGTGTGTGTGTGTGTGTGTGTGTGTGTGCGTGCGTGCGTCCAGACCTGTCTCTGGTCCAGCCTCTCTATGGCTGCGTTGGCGCCGTAGGCGTTCCAGGACTCGACCGTATAGTCTGAGCTGATGCCCAGCACGGAGCAGGAGTCGCCGCAGGAGCCGTCTGCCACTACGATCACACGGGGCCAATCACTACGCTGCATTCTGTGCAGGTACTCCTCTGAGAACTGAGTCAACGTGAGAAAGCAACCACAGAGAAACAGACTAGTCAATGGATTTCATTAGGACTGTTGTGGTGAAACCCCTCTTTCAACAGAGACATGGTAACGTGTCCAAAGCATACTGAATGGCATGTACTGTGCTTATTTAGGATTCCCCCGTGGCTTTGTTAAACTGGGCACTGGATATAGTCAAGAGAATGCAAGCTAAGGAATGGGAGGAAAGAGCAGGCAACAACATGGCAGACAGTCAGACAAACAGTGTGTTTTCCGGGCTGTTCTGGCCAAGTCTTTGAGATCTCTGCTTGTGCCATTTAGACTACAGAGAGCAGGTATATCAAAAGACTTTATTTTGTATTCACAGGCCCTACACAGCTGACAGCCTGTTTGTGTGTGTGTGGGGAAGGGGGAGGGACATCATTAGACACAATATCCTGTTTAATCAAGAGGAAATTGGAAACTTGGCACTGAGTCTAAACGAAACGGACATTTGTTGTGATCAAAGGCCCCCTTGACCTTGCCTTCCATCTTCCACAGTGTGGTGAGTCAGTGAACAGCCAGGAGGACAGCAGCAGTAAACAGCACTGACAACGGTCTGTGGAGGAGAGGGAAGCTGTGCCAACATATTATTGTCTTATAAAGGAAGCATGTATTTACCACACAGTGGTAACAAGATGTGCTACTCACTCAGATGTAGTCAGAAGCGGTAAACCACAAGAAACCCCAACATACTGTACAGGGACATATTGTAACTATGCATGCTTAGACAGCTACAATCCATGACAGAATGGCCTGTTCTGATAAGAAACAGAGGTATCTTTCACGCCAAAATTGTTATTACTCAAGTCAAACTCACCCTTAAACACACTGTTCTCATGTGTCTTTATAAAGACTAACTATAAATTAATCTGTAACAGAATCCTTTGAGATTGAACTTGGATTAAATTGTAGATCACTCCTACTCCTGCACTCCTCCTCAAATGTCTATATTTGGATAGGAAACATTTTGATTTTTCTTCTTTTTTTTATCCATTGTCCATCCACTGACATCTAGATTTGCGTCACTGCTACAACAAGTTACATAAATTATTCTAAATGATTGGCTAACTTTTTTATTTAGGCATTATGCTATTATGTGATATCCTGCTAATCTTTGGGGGAATTGATGAATTGCTCAGTCTAATCTACTGACAAGTAGAGCAAGTGAGAAAATATAGTCTTATATGTCAAATGTAACTCTCCTGCTGTAGAACTAACCACTAGGCTAGGCTATACATTAGTATATGACCAAGAAAAACTAATTTACACTCATTTATTTCAGGGTGTTCCGGAGGAAACACACACAAAGATGAGGAGCACACCCCTGATATGTGCAGGTTGACACTGTGAATGTAAAACAGGAAGGCCTCGCAGCTCTAGCAAGCTCTTGAGGACACAAGCGTCTTGTGACTGTGGATGCTGCTGTAAATCATCTGGACTGACTCTCTCAGCACAGCAGGGCCACTGGCCAAGCAGCAAGAGACACACACCTGTTACCGAGCCTGCCATGGCTATCGAATCCCTGACTGAGGCAACTCACACGTGCAGCAGCATCTGGCTGGCTTTGATCAATGCAGCTCACCTCGAAGAGAATGGTAGGACTATAAGGTCATATGTCAACCCACAGTTGACTACCCCCTTGGGCACAATGCCAGTATTTTCTGGTAAAACGATCAGGTGTCAGCCTAAGTGTATGTGTAATGAAAAGTATATATTCAGAACAATAGGTCTTACTCTCAATAAATAAAAAATAACCATCCATTGGATGGCTTTTTTGCCTTGTCGTTTCATCAACATGAACTCATGAACAATATGAACACTGAGGACGAATTGTCTGTAGGCTTTTATGCTTGGCAGCAGATCTACAAGCTGAACCATAAAAACCGAAGCTACCTTGGTTCCTAGTTGCACATTGATGTCCACTTTTTGTTTCTTCTGCTCTAGGATGCTCAGCAGGTATTCTTGAAACACTCCTATCTTAGTGAAGAAATGCTCGTTGTGCCAACACCCCTCCATGTTATCAAAGTCCACCCCGAGTCCCAGCAGAAACTCCACACTGCGAGGATCCAGGGAGATTTGCTGGGGACGGCAGAGCAGGGCTGTCCGATACCTTTCGTCCAGTATTGTCAGTTTCAGCACCTTACCCGAGCGAACAGCGACCAACGCCGCCGTGAGCCCCACGGGTCCAGAGCCCACGATCAAAACCGAGACCCTGGCGCGCCACTGCCTGATTCCGTCCAGGCTTACTTTGACCACTACATAAACGGCCACTGCCACCAAAGTGCTGAACGCAGTGTCGTAGGCTAATGCTTGGTAATTTTCCTCTGCATTCCCACCGATGCCGTCAACTCCTGCGTCTTCTGTTTGCAATCCGCCCATGTTGTGTGTAGAGATCAGCATGGATTGTGCGAAGCGTGGGTTTAGGAGAAGCTGCTGCCACGTTACGCCGCCACGAAAAACATGCATTCACACCAAACAACACATGGTTAGGCAGACATATGCCTACTTTCTTTCCACTACGTGTATACAGAGTTCGCAGTATAAACGTTTTAGCATTTTGCTATTACAAATTAATCGTTTCAAGTTTAGTAGACGCGAGCACAGACGAATTAATTAGATAGTTATCTTGGTCAAATGACGTTCATAGAACCGGCAAAGGATTTCTTAACCCAAGACACAACTACTGTAAATGCAACGTATTCTACAATCTGGAGTATGCTGCATTAGCTCTCGATCCAGCATGGGCTACAGCCCTGATCATAGTGTGAGAAACTATTGATTCACTGCTTCTAAAAACGGAGAGGTCGATGCCACCCCTCCTTTCAGACTGCGGTCATGTGAGCCGGCGTTCGTAAAAACACGGTCACGTCAGCCGGCGTTTAGATTGAGGTGCGCGATTATG
>JAODTR010003810.1:0-12516 GCA_025399935.1 Amblyopsis rosae | reverse complement strand
TATTTTAAAGCTACCCGGTTCTTGACATTTTGTTTTCGGTTCCAACTTGGAACCGAGTTTCGGTGCCCAACCCTAGTTCTGAACATATTTAGATTTATGTTTCAAAATATAAAAATTAATATTGATAATTTATGATTTTTACAATCAATATCGCAATATCACATTTTATCAATATCATTCAACCCTAGTCCCAGCCGCCTTATTCCTTCTGGTCTGGTAATTTCTTGTTGTCTGTGATGAAGTGAGGCACCAGCCTAATGAAGAGACAGACTGTGGGGTCACATACTTTGATTGTTTGACAGTTTTACCTGGGCTGGACTCAGACGACACCTAATGAAACTTCACAGCTATATTCCCAGATCCCATTGCCAATCAAACAGTCTTCCACATAATGAGAATTACATCTTTATTTTGATAGGTTAAGAATCACTATGTGTTCTCCTGGCAAGCTGAGTATTGATGTATTTTTATGACAGAAATCCTCTCTAAGACACTGTAGTGATTAAGGGAGCCAAGCCATGCGTGGATCCAGACAATGTTTCTTGAGCATTTATTGTAGGCATTCATTCACGCCCACTCTTTGTCTCGTCAATAAGATAATGCTGGTTGTTGTTGTGATCTCATGCGTTGAGACGGCTGCCAAGACAAAGCTGACCCTACCCTGAAGTGGGTACATTACATTATGGAAAGCAGAGTTAATTGTAGAGGTGAGGCGTGGACTAAATTTGTGTTTAATGCTGATGATTTACCCAAAGTGCAATGCCGAACCTAATCTCCGGTTGGAGGCATTTTGCATTACTTATTTTAAAGTCGGAGTTTAAAAGAAATGGTCCACGGCTAATGAAGTCTCTACTATTTACTAGCCATCTGCAGTCTAATTGCTAAAAGGTCTGCGTTAAAGTGGGAATGCACTTTAGTTTAACCTTGGCTCTGTACCTTTCTCTGTACCTACCTTGCACTCGCACTGACAAGTAAAACTACTTCTGCGAGTGACTGGACTAGAAGTTTTCTTCTGCCACTCTCTTAAGTTACTACTAGCATTACCTCCATCATACCATAGGACATAACACTTAAACAAAGTACTTTTAACATGCCTAAAGCCTTCTGCCATCTCTACTGGTAGAATGTTTTCTAAAATTACCATTATAAGTTTTTTTTTACAAATATACAGTACCTCACATCAAACCTGAGTAAGTTCAGAGTGGCGAGTCAGTGATCAGCTTTGCAAGTACATTATAAGGCTGTGTAGAATCAATGGCAGATATCTGAAATCAGAGACCAAAAACATGAACGTGGGCATGAGGATCCAAGTATTTTAATTAGGAAGCTACAGTCTGTCGAACAATGCTGTGTTCTAGTCACGCAAAACTCACCGCATTGCCAGTAATGAATGAGATTTGCGTTGTTTCGCACAGCCCTTATGTTCAGGGAGGGGGTCTGTTCACGGTGACAGCAGCAGCATGTTGATTCCCTTGCTGTGTTCCGGCAGGCCGGTGTTCGGGCACAGAAGCAGCGGTGTGCGGAGCCGAGGACCAAAACAACGGCCTCAGGAAGAAAGGCAGGGAGCACAGCAGCAACAACAACAACCACGGGGCCAGAGAGGAGGCCCCGGCTGCCCCGCCCACTCAGGAAGCAGCGGCGAGCCAGCGAACACATGCTGCCGTGGACGCGGGGGGACACAGGGCGGACCAGGACCAATCCGGGTCGGGCCCCGCAGAGGCCAGCGGCAGGCCGACTGCTATGGGCGGAGACAGTGGCAGGACGCTGGGGGCAGGAGAGCCACAGGGCGGGGCTAAAGCCACCCCGCAGCCTCCCCCGCAGCCTCCCCCGCAGCCTCCCCCGCAGGCCAACAACCTGGACTTTGAGCTGTCCAGTGACAGCGACAGTGACTCCTCGGCGGCCAAGCCCCACTCGTCAGAGAGCGACGGGGAGGGCAGGAGCAGCAGGCCCAGAAAGTGCAGGCAGGATGCCCCCAGGAAGGGGGAGGGTGTCTCGGACGCAGGGGAGCCGCCCGCCGGCGCCGCCCTGCCCCCGGACCCGGAGCTCGGCAACGGCTGCGCGGCCAAGGCCGAGGCCGAGACGGAGTCGCAGAACAGCGAGCAGTCCGGCGTCACCATGGGCGAGGAGTCGCTCGACCCAAGCATGGAGGACGAGGAGGACGAGGAGCAGGCAGAGGAGGAAGCTGACCGCGACCGGGACGATCACCTGATCTACCTGGAGGAGGTCCTGGGGAGGATCCACGCCGAGTACTACCGCCGTTACGAGGCCTACCTGAGGAAGGAGGCCAGCAGCATGCCGGACATCCGCAGGATTGTCCCGGAGCTGAAGAGTAAGGTGCTGGCCGGAACCACGGTAGTGTTCAGCGGCCTGTACCCCACCAACTACCCCATGGAGAGGACCCGCGAGAGCTACCACACCAAGGCACTCGGGGCCAAGATAGGCAGGAACCTGCAGCTCAACTCCAGCGATCCATGCCGGACAACACACCTGATCGCAGCCAGAGCTGGTGAGTACAATCAACGCATTGTGCAAGTGTCCCATGTCCTGTCTGAAGTGATGTGTCGCCTTTCTTAAGCAGCCGTGGAGGAAGTATTATTATGGAATAACTTACAATAGGGCATCGTTGACACGTTTCTGCTACACAGACAGGTGATGGATTTTGGGGGAAAAGCTTTTAATGTTTGTCTTTTCATTGTAGGACAAAGTAGAAGCTGTCAAGTTTCCGGAACTTTGTAATATTTTTTTAATAACATTATTTGATTGCAGCCTAACTAAGTATTAATCTAAATAACAACCGACCTGATTAGGGTATTGTTCAGTCACTCTTGATGAAGATTGCTAGTATATTAACATTATTGATGGATGTCTATAATGATGGTGTAATTGGGTCGGAGCTCATGAGAGGTCATGTACCTCGATTGTCAGCACAGCGGTCCTGATTACAGAATGGTAACTTCACTGCACGGGTGTGTTGGTTTTGTGTGCATTGGAAATAACTGATTGAATATTCTGTCAACAACACACTGTAACTCATAGGTCATAAACACAGGGCCTGTCTGTGATAGACATAAATACACAATCATATCCCACCTCACGGTTGTATCCTACAGCCTACTTTTTTGACCAATGCCAGTACGTAGCAGCATATTATTTGTACCCATAGCATTGCAGTAACACATTAGAAACATATGGCTCAATATTACCATTTCACAAAGGGGGTTAATTTATTAGACTATTTCTTCTTTTTAAATAGTTTGATAGAAACATGCACATAAATACTTTCTGGGACCAATTATGTATTTGCCCCACCGACTTAGTTTTTCTTTTGTCTATTTTTTCTTAGAAGCTAATTACATTGTATTTGATTTATCTCTACATTAACGTAATCTGCTCCCTCCTGTGTTGAAGAAGATAATGGAAGATGATCAGGCCAGGTGGCAGCAGATAAATATCATGAAATGGGCAAACAAATTGAGTGAATCCAACTAGCATACTAATATTATATTTCATATATCATATTATATACTACATATCATACTAACATATAACAATATTAATAATTTCCTACGCAGCTGAGGGTTTATAGGAGTGAATTACTGAGATGTCATACCTGTGTTGTTAATTGCATTTTGATAGTGCTGCAGCGTTCCCCAATGTATGTTGATAATATTTCACAAAATTGAGAGTCTTTACATCAAGATTCCCATCTGCCATTCATTAGACAATGAATGTGATTATAGGTGACACTGACTGTAGGAAAGAGGCATGGGTTAACGTAATAGTTCAGGATCTCTAGTTACCATATAGGAAGCATGGATATGCCTGTATCTTGAATCATGTTTGATCTTTACATTAAACATAACAAATGGGTAAAATGACCCAGATTTGTTAAGTAAGTTCGGGTCATTTTGACACAGTAGTATCATCAACATGAAATCAGATTTGCATCCAATAAAAGTGTTCTGAGATGCCTTCTGGTCATTGTGACCCATGTTATGCATCCTAGGGAAAGAGGTCAAATGTGACCCTGCTCTTTGTTCCCCATCTTCTTCTTGGTGTTCACTTTCAGACAAATCAAGACGGTAGCTGCTGCTATTTCACTTCTAAGTGCATTATGGCCTGAAGTAATTATTGCTAAGTTTGCCTCTGTATGGGGTTGCTTTGTTACACGTTTATTAATGTGCAGTCCTTGAACAGGGACACTTGTATTGTAACTCACAATGTCACATAAGTGGCTTCTTCCTGCCTATAGACCTGTTTGCAATGAAAAGCATTAGTGGATTCACAGTGGCTACTAAACACCCAAAGCATGGGTCTCCAGAAACCATGCGCTGAATATGCCTGCCGTTGCCTTGGAAGCCAGCCTCACTTAGCACAGCACTCAGCAATCAGCCACCACGGATGTCAGAAGGGAAGAAATCAACCGCAGAGAGCACTTGGGGTTGAAATTGTCAGTGGGCCTCTTAGATTGGAGAGAACTCTTGAAAACGCCTATTGGGTTGGCAGTTCCAACAGTGCACGCCAGGCATTCATCACAGCTATTTGGCGTTGGCTGAATTGATTATTTAATTACAGCTTTTAATGCAGCGCCGGCCAAGACCTCTACATCTGAAGGCGGCTCTGCTCCCGCGTCTGACTGACTGAATGAATGCACCGCCCGCCCCAGAGCCAGCCAGCCCTACCGGCACCGTCTTCCATGTAGCTGTCAGCGGTCGAAGGCTGTCATATTGGCCGATATTGACGCAAAGCTTTAACGCTGATCCATCACACACGCACATCTATTGACTACTGTACTGACGGTTCAGGAAAAAAGCGATGGGTCTTTTGACTAGCCAGTTGGTTAAGCTGACAAGTGATAAGGGTCTTAGCTACTTTAACTTTCATGTAACAAACATACTGATAATTGCTCAGTCTTTTCAGTCATAGCATAGTACTAACATGGCGAGAAATAACTCCAGGTCCTTGAAATGTAATCAAGGGCAAGGCATATGCTATGCTCTTGGCAAGTTTGTCCTACATGGGTGACAGTTTATGTGGAGTTATCAGGATCAATTTAGAAAGAGCAGTTGGGTAACCTCTCTAATTGTTTTTATTCAGCAAATTACTATTGCAAAACATAACCATAAGTAGAAGTGACAATCGCCATGTGTCTGCAGACTTTCCGTTATATCCTTATGTGACAGATATTACACACTAAAATAAGAGTCTGGAAAGCATCTTTTGAAAGGAAAGTAAACAATTTCAGAAATCTGACTAAATGTCTCTATATTCTGTCGAACAATGTTGCACAAAGTCCTTACAGTTACAGTATAGAGTATATAAGTGCTATTTGAACCTTTTTCCATCTATCCTTCCATTTCAGCTTTGAAGATATTCTTGCGACATGCGTATGCCCCTTCCTTTAATCTAGCTGTGTTATGACAGACAGCAACGCAGTCTGTCAGTCCTGTCGCATTCTCGACACTAATTGAGCAGGAAATGTGCTAGAGGAGAGAGTAAGTCAATATATGAAGAAGTGTTGGATGGTTAGCTCTGCATGTGCAAGTGCCTAGGGTTAACGAGGTGCTGCACTCACAGATATACTTTGTTGTCTTTTGTGTCAATGAATCTAACTGGAGTAGAAAACACCATTCCCTACTGTGCGTTGCTCTGGACGTTGGCTGTGTTTTCTGTTCTTTAAAACCAACTCAAAGTGGTTGCTTGGTGTGGAAATGACAGAAGTTCGCTGGCTTCCAATAATAAATCCTCTGCGTTTAGAGTTGATGCTTGAGGCTGTTCATTTAGGGATTATGACACAAAGTCAAATATGGACCTACAGTGTGTAAATTTGAGATTTGTTTCCTAAATACATCCTTACCCTTTGTCCCATTGTGCTGCGGTCACCCAGGCACCGAGAAGGTACGGCAAGCACAAGGCTGCAAGCACCTGCATGTGGTTAGCCCTGATTGGCTATGGAGCTGTCTGGAGCGCTGGGAGAGGGTGGAGGAGCAGTTGTACCCACTAAAGGAGGACTTCTCTAAGACGCCACGGTAAGTGGAGTGGAGATGGGGTTAATTTGTTATTGATATTGATAACCTTTATCAAGACTGCCTAACGTTTAGTCGATACCACTATTGATACTTTTCTGTTATTTGATGGAAAGACGATAATACATTTTGGTACTGCTTTTATTGCGTAACTGAGCCTGATACGACTTGATTCCTGAAGAATGAAATTCCCATATCCTTCAATTGTGATTTGCTTTAAATTGCATGGCTCTTATGTATTCAGACGTAACGTTACAATATAGCAGGGCTCGACATTAAACATTGTCATGTACTTATGAAAGTAAGTAAAAACATATTAGGCCTGCAGTCATTTGTCCCCTTGACTAAATTCTAGTCACTTTCTTACAAACACAATATGAAACTGAGGTTTGAACTACACTCATATCACATATTTCTCAGAGGAGGAGGTTGCAGTAATGTATGGTATTTCTATTCAGGCTAGGTGGGGAGAGTAGTGTCTATCATTAGGTTTGGGCCGATAGACCATCGGCGTCAATCACAATGACATCACCAATTTTTTTTTTTAGGTCAAAAAGTGGCAAAGCTGCGTTCAAAGTTATAAACGTCTACTGAAACACTGTAATACACTCGCCTGCTTGCTGTGATCAGGATCACCTTTACTTCTCGAACCCCTCTCTCTCTCAAACAGACACACGCAGATGCAGATACCCTTGTGCCCTGGCTGTCAATCTGCATAATGTACATACTGTATCACACATCTCATCTCTCTCAGTGCATTACGCAAACGTAATGCTTACAACAGCAAAACGAAACGCCAAAATTGTTTTCTGCTTGTGCTCACTCACTTTGCTGTTGCCTACCGTGATATGGTTGGTTGTTCGCTATCTATGGTCGTCTCTCCATCTTTTGCGCAAATTATATAAGCACAAATTCTGCACACCACTTCAGAAGTGGCTGTACTCTTTCATTAGGCAGGCTATAAACTCGAAGTTGGCTTCAAGTGATTTTTACTGACTACGTTTGTCGTTGACTACAGACGCCTTTCTTACAGATCACTATGACTAGAAAAATGTATAGCGTGTACACGCGTACAATATCCCATTTTTGTTATTGAACACTCTGGAAATAACGAGGCCAACGTTTAAAGTGCAAATATAAATTAGGAACTTAAATGCAACACAAAGCATGCACTGAACACAAACTATGGGGAAGGGGCGTTGCTCAGCACTGTCATTTTCTTTTGGGATTAGTTTTCCCCCCCCACCCGCTCTGATTTTTTTCCCCACATCTACAAGTGTAAGTTATATACATATTTAGTCAAAGCCAGCAGATTCGTCGCTTTCTGGTGCAAGTGGTGCAAATGGAGCACATTTGTGAAGTTGTAGAGAGGTTGTAACCACTGAATTGTGCTTGTACTAGAAAATGGACTCAAGTAAGAGTAAATGTTGAATTACAAGCTTGAAGCTATCATTGTAGGATAGGATTGGTTAGATTAACCCTATGGAGGTTAAAATCCCATGTATAAGTATAATAAAAAAAGTATAACAAATAAAATTGCTTTTTGTCTTTTCTGTCTCTGAAGGAGCAACAGTCCAGCTGTGGTCCCTGATACTCAGGGATCCTTCCAGAACCCCATTTACTACCCAGCTCCAGTCCAGCAAAAGCCTCCCCCAGCAGCCCCAGAGGTACGCACCTATGACCCCGTCACAGGCAAGCTGATCCGTAGGGGTTCGCAGTGCGCACGGCTGCCATCTTCCATCGACACATCAGGGTCCATGTCGCACTCTAATCGCAGAGAGGAGTCTTCTCTCAGGTACCGTAATGGGTTTGTAAGCACAGCCTGTATTCACACCAGATGCGTTTCACGCCCACACATCTGCCAGGCAGAGCTGGTTCTTTTGAATGTAGAAGCATTATAACCTGCCTGAACGATATGCTCAACACACCAGCACTGTGCTAGCTAGCACACAGGCATCTAATCTTAACCTGCAGGCCTATTTAAAAATGCACAGCAGAAACACGGTAATTAATTTGCACAGTAAATAAGTAACTGGCCGAATGCAACAGTAGATTTAGATAGTTACATTACTTAGTTAGGGTTATCATGTCCTGGTTACAATAAATGATGGACAAACATAAAGCGTGCATGACTATATTGTTTTGGTTGTATAATACAAAAATAACATTCTGCAATGGATTTGCATTGTGTAGTTCAGTCATGCACATATGTAGAGCATATAAAAATTGACACACAATGTCACGTGCAAACAGTCAGTGACAATAATGACTATTTTCAACTTCCTTTGCTTACGTCTGTTGTCATACCATTCAGCTGGCACTAATCAGTGCTGATGAAAGGTTTGTTGTGTCGGTCATCGGCTGCCTGGCCCCCTAGTCACCACAGGGAGGCTGGGCAACAACAATGCTTGTCTTTTTGCGGCCTGCTGATTATGTAGAATTGCTTTCTTGCAAATGCCCAAAGGCAGCCTCCCCACTTTTGACGATCACTCACGGACCTGATGCATGGGAAAGGCTTGTTAATTCAGAAGAGAGAAGGCACACTGCCATGGTTGCCATTACTGACTGTTTGTATGGAAGCCCCAGCTGGTGTTCTTGGCTGAAAATGCCACTGTTTATGGATGTTAGATTTACTTCTAGAATCATGAATATATTAGGGGACTTGGATGCAACGTTTGATTATCCACCTAGTAGTAGTAGTAGTAGTAGTAGTAGTAGTAGTAGTAGTAGTAGTAGTAGTAGTAGTAGTAGTAGTAGTAGTAGTCGTCTTTATTTCTATAGCAATTTTCATAGAATTTCAGTTCAAAGTGCTTTACAGATAGGGAATACATGTACAAAGTTGTGCTTTACATAAACAAATACAGAGAAACAACATTAATAAAAATGGTTAAAGGAGTCAGAATAATAAAATGAAAAATGTAAACGGGTGCATAAAGGAATACAATAGATACATAACATGATGCTGAAATGACATGTTAATATTTGTTTGCATGTCAGAATGTCAGCAGCGTGGTATCCATGCTAATCTGGTGGAGGAAGGGCAGTTTAGTTATCAGTACATGTATTTTATGGATAGTTATATCCCCTTGTAGATTTTCAGTGCAATCTGTGATTAATTCCACTGAAAATCTGTTTTGTCTCACAGCCAGAGCAAGCATAGGCAACAGTAAACACTCAATTTCATGTAGAAAATATATTGTGGCATGTAGAAAATTTATAATTTCAATGACAAAAGATATACCATTTAGAGTCCAAGTCAGTGCTACATAAAGTGACACTAAATCCAGTTACAGTAGATGTGACACATCATTCTCATTTGACATTTTGATTTGGTGTGTGTATAGAGTCCCCCTCCAGACAACACTGAAGTTGGCCTGATTTGCAGCTGCAAACTGACTTTTTTTTTTGAAAATAGTTTTGAAAACTGTGTGAGAAGGGGTATTATATGGGCAAACAAGCTGTGATTGACTAGCAAGAATAGAGTTTTAATGTGAGGAAGGGTTTGGGCCTGTTCTTGTGTTTACAAGGGTGGGAGGTGGGAATGCCGTGTTTCTATAACGGCCGCAAAATAATCTTTGATTGTCCCACATACAATACATACTTTATATGCATACTTTATTAATATCAAAACAAAAGAAATTGCCAGTAGGTTCAATTCTCCGGGTTAAATGTTTATTACCTTGAATTGTTCTCATACTGCCCGAATCTTTTATTTGATTTATTAAGCTAAAAAAGATTACAATTGTTATGATACATTAGAAATCACAGGCAGAAAAATGTGATACATTATCAATACAGAAGAGGCAGAATGGATTTGGCAAGGACTTGCATGAACATGGATTAAACTTGTAGCATCAAATGAGTGTTGTCCAATTAAAGTCTGCCACGGGGAAGTATGTGATTACATGAACAACTGATATCAATCAATCATCTCTCCCTGATTTAAAAAAACAGCCAAAAAAAGTGTTTATTACCATTTATCAAGTATTACATTTACAATTTAATTTTAAAAAATCAACTTTGAGATATATGGGTTGGCAATATGATCATATTATGAGTGTGTTTTTAAATAGTGCCTCATTGTGTGGACAATTACAGTAGTATGGCTTTGATAATAATAATGATAATGTGAGTGTCTTGTGTGCCTCAGGGGAACTCAACAGCTTTCAGAGGCAGACATGGCTACAGCAGGTTCCAGCCAAGATGACGAGCAGCCCGGACCATCCCGCCGTAAACGGCAGCCCAGCATGTCGGAGAGCATGCCTCTGTACACTCTGTGCAAGGAGGACCTGGAGAGCATGGACAGAGAAGTAAGGAGTGCTGATGCTCACGTTTACTACTGATCTCACATCCTGTTCATTATTGTAATGCTCGCACCGTGGTCAGCTTTAGGGGTTGCTTGTCGTTGCCTCAGTTGTCTGTTGTAGATTTAAACCAAGCGCATCCGGCTTGCTTTGGTCCTCCGCTGCACAGTGACGTGCCCAGAGGTAGAGCGTGTCAGCGTCGGCACCTCAGTCACACCGGCAAATTGCACGTGGTTGCATCATCACAGAGGGTCACCTGTCAACCCGCAGTGTTGCTTTCATTAGCAGAAGGCAGTGCATATTTTACATTCTTCCTAAGAAGTCCTGGCTCATTATATTAATGCCAGTTCATCACACATAGCTCGGGTTGCACATTGCAGACATCGGCTCCAGCACCTCTGCATCACGTCCTAGCATGCTGGGTTTGACGCTGGAGTGCTCTGCAGTCATTTGTGACTGACAGAAGTACATTCAGACCCCTAGAAGGAAAGGAAATTATAAAATCCTTTGATATTCACTCTATTATACCAGACATCCATTTTTCTATTCAAATCCCCAATGTGCTGTCATTTGAGTCCTATCTACTCTTGGTATTCTTGTATAGCAGTTCTCTCCTGTTCCTGCCTGCCAGGCAGGTGAAATTACTGCTAATGTTTGAAGGCTATCCACCTCCAGCTTTGATAATGGTCTTTAATGGAGTCTGAAGGCCGCTAATGTAGATGGAGGGTGGGGGGGGGACCGGTGAGAATCTGTTCAGCACAACTTGGCAGGTGTACTTGTGTCTATTTGACTGGTGAAAAGAAGAAAGAAATCTTCCAGAAAAAATTTAAAAATGTCTGCTGCTTTGTCTTTTTTGATATGCAAACTTGTCACCTTTTGGCAAAATTCACAGTTTTCAATCCAAAATATGCCACTTATGTGATTCGTGCAAATCCGATGAGTTTTTCATTTTAGGGGGGGGGGCATTGTTCTTCAATCTACAAACTGTTGCAGCGCTGTCTGTTTTAACAAAAATTATGCAAAATGCACATAAGAAATCACCAGAATGCAGGGCTTTAAGTATTTGATGCTCAAAGTCTTCTGGGGAAGGGTTGATTTTATTACAGCACTCTTTTTTGGTAGGAGTCAATTAGCGTGGCAATATTTGCCTACTCTTCTTTACAAAAGCGCTCCAAATCTGTCTGATTGCGAGGACATCGCCTGTGCACAGCCCTCTTCAGATCACTCCACAGATCATCAATTAGATTCAGGTTTGGGCTCTGGGTGGGCCATTCCAAAACATTAATCTTCCATGCCATGCTTTTGTGGATTTGGATGTGTGCTTTGGGTCGTTGTCGTGCTGAAAGATGAACTCTCTCTTTATCTTCAGCTTTCTAACGCACACCTGAAGGTTTTTTGCCAATATTGCCTGGTATTTGGAACTGTTCATAATTCCCTCCACCCTGACTAAGGCCCCGGTACCAGCAGAAGAAAAATGGCCCTAAAGTATGATGCTGCCACCACCATGCTTCACTGTGGGTATGGTGTTCTTCGGGTGATGTGCAGTGTTGTTTTTGCGCCAAATTTACCTTTTGGAATTATGGCCAAAAAGTTCAACCTTGGTTTCATCAGACCATAACACATTTTCCCACGTGCTTTTGGCTTTGATGTTTTGGATAGATAGATAAATTGACATGTGAGTGTTAAGTGTCTTTTTTGGATACTTGCCTAACTTGTCTGGATTTGTGATGTTAAAATCAATAACTGAACAGTTTTGCTGCTTTCATTGTTCTTTGTGCTGAGTGCTTTGTTGTTTTTATGATTGTGGCATATAATTAATTCACAAGGGAGCCCGTCTTTGCGTTTCATACCATCTGCCTACTGTTGTTCAGAGAAAACTGTTGCAAGGCTTTTATCTGAGCCTAGCCAATGATACAAGCCTATTTACTGCCAGCAAGGCTTTATTTGAGTTCTGTTGGGATTCTAGGAAACTATTAGAATGGGAAATGTTTACCTGTACTACCTAATTATTGTGATTTTCAACTCCAGAACATGACATGGTAATACTGCAAACTTCCATAGGAACTGTGCATGATGAAATATAATTCATAAAAATAATGAATTAATCATATCCATCCATCTTCTCCCGCTTATCCGGAGTCGGGTCGCGGGGGCAGCAGCTTCAGCAAACTTCCCTTTCCCGAGCA
>JAODTR010003809.1:0-12519 GCA_025399935.1 Amblyopsis rosae | reverse complement strand
CGGATACTCCGAACTGCTGTTCGGTGCATAGGCACTGACAACAGTCAGAGTTTCCCCCCCCCCACAACCCGTAGGCGTAGGAAGGCGACCCTCTCGTCTACCGGGGTAAACTCCAACGTATTGACGCTCAGCCGGGGGCTTGCTAGTATCCCCACACCCGCCTGGCGCCTCACACCCTGGGCAACTCCAGAGTAGAATAAAGTCCATCCCCTATCCAGTAGAACGGTTCCAGAACCAAGACTGTGCGTAGAGGTAAGGTTACCAGATCTAAATGGTAGCGCTCCACCTCCTGCACAAGTTCTGGCTCCTTCCCACACAGTGAGGTGACGTTCCACGAGCCAGCCTCTGCCGCCCGGGTCTGGTCCGTCGAGGTCCCTGACCTTCGCTGACATCCATTTGACAGCTCACCCGACCCCTATGGTTCCTCCCACTAGTGGTGGGCCCATAGGATGGTGCCACGTTGCTTCTTCGGGCTGTGCCCGGCTGGGCTCCATGGCAAACCCAGCCAGCAGGCGCTCGCCAACGAGCCCTCCCTCTGGGCCTGGCTCCAGACGGGGGCCCCGGGCTTCCTCCGGGCAGGGTAACCTCTCCTCTTGATTGCTCTTTCATAGGGGTCTTCTGAAACATTCTTTGTCTCCTCTGAAATTATAAAAAAATTGAATAAGCATTCATGTTGGGTGGAGTGTGAAAGGATGACACACACTTACAGTAGACCAGCATTAGGGGCAGAAGCAGAGCATACAACCTACTAAGCACTTGAGGTGAGTCAGTGGCAAGTGGGTTTTAAAACTACAGTGGAACTATATGCATCTAGGGTTACAACTACAATGACAATTGATCATTCCCTTAGCGTTGCAACAATTCAGCTATTCATGTCGTAACAAATCACTATCAAAATGTATACACTATAGTTTTATATTTATTGGTCATAAATTGTAACGCGGTTGTTTTAAACTATCTTGCTTATAAGCTGAGAACTTTTAAATTCATGTTTTGTTTACGTTTATAAGGGATCAGCTAGAAAATAAAAGCAGAATAAAAGCAGTATAACATAACATACTTAATTTGTTGTTTTTGGAATCTCTCTTTTAGTTAGTTAAGCTCTTGTTAAGGATCCCATCGTTGTAATGTGATTATTGCTAATGAAACCCTGATGCAATTATAAGAAAGTGTTTCTCTCTCTCTCTCTCTCTCTCTCTCTCTCTCTCTATCTGTCTATTCTGGCCCTGGTATAGACCCGTTTTTCAAAGCTTTCCTCTTAGTCAAACACGTCTTTCAATTTACAATTTTAGTTCTGACATTTAGGTTTCTAAGCTTTGCTCACAATCCCATATAGCAAATTACATTAGTAATTCACATTATCAAAAGGCATTAGGAGGATTGGGATGAGTGTGTAAACTCAAGCAGGGCTGTAGACTGTGGTTTTTGTTTATTTCTGCAAGCCATGGGGCGCAGGGGAAGTTCTGCTCCTTCACACCCTGGATTTGAGTGGGTAAAATCATACACATACTTATACTCATTAATATTCATTAGGTACCGATAAGGGAGTGAAAGATGGAAAAGAGAAAACGCACATAGATACTGCATAGGAGAGAGAGAGAGAGAGAGAGAGAGAGAGAGCTTACAAAATTTCAATATAAACTGAAGACAATTCCCCACAAAGCCTGTGGCAGGTACTGTATTAGGGTAAACACAGGTGTAGATCTTCATGTTTAGTTATTGGCCTTTTACATTTAGTTTTTACCAGAGTGCCACTGTAGACAACATTAGTGAGGATACCAGTACATTGCCTACACTGGAGCATTTCTACATGAAAGATTCCTATTAAGCACTACACATGTATTTCCCATACTTACAGTAGACACATTTGGGAGAGTGCTTCCAAGTCAAGATTATTTAATCATGGGTACAGCCGCTAAGGGCCCACAAGCCCACAGTTCACACACATAACCTTTACAATATTATAATATATCTCTCGAGAGAAGTTTTGCATTCACTTTCCTGTAGCAAAACCTTCCCAGTATTCAGGGGCCATCATTGCACATCTCAGACTTCTCTTCGCTCGAGTCAGCCCACAAAAATCACCCAACTCTTAAACTACACTTCTGTGTTCCTGACCCACAGTGGGGTAGACTGTTTAATCAGACCACTTACTTGGAACAACAAACCAGTGTTTAGGATGCAGACACTAAACAGTGGTTGCATGACCACCCCCTTCAGACGCCACCAGGAGCAGAAACAGAGATTGGGGATGGATTTGGGGTGTAATCAGACCAAGCCGAGCAGATAAAAAAGTGGAAGCACCTCGTTGATCACAAACTCAACAGCCCCCCCCTTGCCGACCCCACACATTGGACACTGTGATTGTGTATTTGTCTATGTTCATCTGCAAATGTACGCATCACTGTGTGTATGTGCGTTTGTGTGTTCTGCTAAGCAGGCCGTGATATTAGCATTGGGGTCGGGGGAGGGTGGGGTGGTGGGGGGTAGTCTTGAGAAGAATGAGATGGTATTGATTTTTTCTCTTCCCCTGCAAAGGGGAACTTGGGGAAAGTAATCATAAGACCTGAGGAGAAATGCTTGGTGTCTCTCCGGCATTATGCTGGGAATAAGATGGTAATGGCTCAGCAAAGCTAAACACACAAGCCATTTACAATACTGATCTGTTTCTGGGCATTCAGAAGACGGCAGGGCTGTTGTGTAGCAGGAGTAGCATTCACCCCCTGGTCTCTAACAAATCCCTATTCATATATTTGGAATTTGCATATTGGGCTATTCAATACAGGTTTCTCAAATTGCTTGTTCAAAAACAACAGTTCACTATGTTTTTAATGGCAATTCATCATTTAATGTATATGTCATATACATATTAGCATGTGGCAAGTAAAACATGAACTCTAGGTGTATTTAATTTAGGTATCTTAATGCACCAGCATTGAAAATAGTCGTTTTCAAAGTTTTGACCATGCTGGTCGGACACAGTATCAAGTTGACCTCCACTGTCTTTAACCCTACCATAATCAATCTGGGAAAAGGATCTATAGGGGGCGAACAGTACGCAATTAATGGTAACAAGGTGTGTACATTAAATATTATATATATTTTGGGGGCATATGAAGCATTTTATATTTAGTGTTTTGTACAGTATTTTGTTATGTTGCAACTTCTGCAAAATAATGATCTCAACTGAGTAATTTCCTTTAACTGTATACATAAAAAATACTCTGACCAAATTGTGAATTTAAAAATACTTAATAACACCAAAATTATACACTACCGCTAAAAGTACTGTTACTGTGACTGTTGATATCGCGCATGAGTAAATAGCAATGCAACATGGGACACAGATTTACAGGGCTGCTGCCTAGTGCTTCTGGGTTAATAATCCTCCACAGCTATCATCAGTCAGTCCCCAAATACCCCTCCCAAAAAGCCCCCGGCCCTGCCCAAACCTCTAAAGTGCTTACACAGGCTGCCTGACATTGGCAGGATATGACACGCCATTAACTGCCCGGCACGCAGTGGCCCACTTTAGGAGACATCTGGAGCTGCACAATATTTCACATCTTCTCCCAGGACCACCACGGTTTAATAAAATAAGTCTGGTTTTAAATACATAAACACAGAGGGGGAGGGAGAAAATGGTGAGGATGAAAGAGACAGTAAAATAGAGAGGGAGTGAAAGAGAGCAACAGTACAGCCATGGCTAATGTGATTTCCCTGGCTTGACTCATAGAAGAGGTACATTATATAAATACCCTGTGGGCCCTGTGTCATTGATACGCACACACATGCACACTCTCTGGCTATAAGTAAACCCAAGAATCCGACAGAGAATTTAGTGGACAGAATTTCCCCCAACAACTGTCAAAGATTTGCAGTATGGACATTTTGTCTGCTTCCTTTACAGCTGTGGAAAATGGCTGCCTCAAACATCTGAGACTAATGATATGGGGCTTTCAGCAACCCAAATGAGCACATGGAGAAATTATATAAGCATATTGTGAGGCTAAAAAATACAAGAGAAAAGGTACCCCAAATTCCTCATGTTAAGACTCCTGTGCAAGACGTGGTTTGTTTATAAGATGTCTCAACTTGCAGCTGTTAACACACCAGGCTTTCCACCTATGGAAATGAACGGAATAATATTTTGATGATGTGCCTCAAATTTGCAGCTGCTACGCAAAGCCTACCTCAGAACTGTAGGGATAGAGGGGTGCAAATCCCTTCAGAAAGTGAGAAAAAGCACCCTGTTCCATGGATGGAGTTTCACTTAAAAGATTTAGCAGGGAGATTATTGCAGACTGCCCGCATTATATGATAACCCTGTTAAAAGTATATAGTCTTATAGTTTGGGAAACATTTGAATATGTAAGTTGCAATGTTTTGCCCCTAAAAGGATTATAAGATATGAACATTGTTGAAATGAATAATTATTATTATTATTCAGGAATAAAACCATACTGGATGTTGCATCTAACTATAGAACTAGCAAACTTTTGTTTGCAATGTGCAGAATTCTGTTGTATCTAGCACCCGTTGGTGTAATGAAACGCTTCCATACTAGTGACTTTTCAAAGAAGGGCTTTACTCACGTGTCTCATGTAATACATCACACACACCATAATCCGTCATCTTACTAAACTGTGTTGTCATGACAACACATGAATGTGCGACAGATTGTCCCTACATTACCTGTAACCTTAAACATAACAAATTCAAAAAGTAGATATTATTGTGTTTGTGCAAGTTACATTATTTCAGGAGGACAGACTATACACCATACATACAAAATATGTAAAACATCACAATCCTAGAAAATATAGCATTTTGGCATTTTTATATATTTTCTAATTGTATGGTAATGGGTTGAAATACGGCATGCTAACTAAACATAATCAATTAGTTTAAAAGAAACCAATTATTCCCCGTTTCCACATGTTGACAGTTCCTTGAGGTCTTAATACATTTGTGATATGGTTCGAAAATACACAGATTATTTACAAGTGCTCATTACAAAGCCTTATATATTGCGCAACCAAATATAATTGGCAGGCAATCTGACTAATCGGAAGGCCAAAATGTTGCTACACGCCACACTGTGTCAGACAAGCAAGACTATCACTTAAACTGGAATCACTGTCTCTCCATCAAATCTGTTCATTTTAAATGTATATTCGTTGTGAAAATGTTTAAAGGATGTTGTTATGGGACATGTAAACAACATAGACAGCTACAGTATATCCTACCTAAACAGACTGGATGTAGCCAACAGCTCAGAAAAACTAAATAATAATACATGTATTTTTATTTAAGGACACCTTTCAAAAAAACACTCAAGGACAGATGGATTCGGATGCAAACTCTCGTGATAGCCAAACACGTTTGTTATAAGGTAACACAATTACAATACTGTGTCCTTTTTAAGTTGACATTTGTAAGTTGTCAATTGTATCTGGAAGAATGTAGTAGCCTGTACCTGATAGCTACTGGTAAATGTACTACCGTAGGGGCTACCATATTTCCCCCTCAGTCTTCCATCCAAAGCAAAATAGGAATTTGCTGCCTGAATAGTTTCACTTATATAAATGATTTATATTGCTCATTAATTGAGAATATAACAATCTAAAAATAAATTGACGATTGTCTTTATCAGTGGTATCATATCACTAGTAAGCCTATTTTTCTAGATATGTGTTCGCCATGGGGATGTAGCGTAACGGTATACCGGTATGACTAGGATTGTGTACCGAAACACGGTTCCAAGGTGAAACCGAATCCAAAATGGCAAGAACCAGGTACCCTTAAAATATATTGAATTTTGGTTCTGCTAGTCGGTTCCAAAATGTGATTTAGTTATTAGAAAATAGCTTAGCTGTAACCATCTGCCTATCACGCTGTACGCATCATCGCTTCAATGTATTTCAGAACCTAGCATACAATTACATCGACATAGTGTGAAAGATGGATCTCGCTAAACAGTCAAAAGTGTGGCCTCACTTTAAGAAAGAAAACGGCGACAAGGCAAGTTGCGCATTTGACCTTTATCTGCCAGAAACTGATACATGCCGACTGAAATACTGTCAAGTAATTTGACAAATTTTACTTACCTTATCTGAAAAAGCAAACAATCCGAGACTGACGAGACACATCTGTTTACCTCTTTGATGTGTCTGTATCTTGTTTCTTTCCTAACCCACATATATCAGATAAACTTCCGTATATATGAAAGCGTTCACAACAAACAAAATCACATGAACCCTCTGCTCCAGCTCTGCTGGTTGTGGCTGAATGCGTGTAGAGGACTGGCATAACCAGCTAGATCTTAAGCCACGCTTAAACAATAAATATAGTTTTATAGCATTATGAGCCTACAACGTTTAATTTTTATTTCTACATTTTAGTACACTAAGCTTTGTTAACAATGCGCGCCACCGCTGATCTAAAAATAGATTGTATTTTTGCTCTCTGAACAACGATAGGCCTATACCTAGTTAACTCAAAAGGTTGACAACACATGTAACATTGTCCAGGTCATAACATGATCATGAACTGTTTATCTTATTTTTTATATAGTAAGGGAAAAAGAAACCTTCCTGAATCCTGTCAGTGTCATCAACATTGACATTGATTTGACTGAATATAGCTTAAATGAAAAGATATGAAATGTTCCCTCTTTAAATATGTTCTATTTCTTCTCCCAAAAATATTGGAATCATAACTGGGAATCAATAGGAACCGGAATCAGAATTGATTCAATTCAAACGATACCCAACACTACGTATGACCCAGCTTTAACCTGCAGTAAACAGTTTTATTTCTTTTGAAATTAAATAGTAGGCTACTAGATTTAAATGAGAAACTGTAAACATCAGGTAGCTAAATCCTGCTGTGTTCAGATTTCTCCTGTTATTGATAATGACACAATGTTGAATGGATGTTATCAAAGTCGTCTCTGGTGTTATGGTCAGTTCAGAGCCATGTGGGAAGGGGGTCAATACTCTACTATAGCTTGAAGCCACTTATGGGAGCCGCCATTTCACGATCTGGTGCCAAAAGCGACTGCCGTGTTCCGTATTATTCTATAGACGTTAAACTTTGCTTATCGGCTGGTGCCAGAACGTTTTTTTTTCCACTATATATATATAACATATAATCCATAAGATTATGAGAAAGCACAACGCCCATCGATCCCTTGAAAGTATAGATTTATTTTACAAACGGTTGTCTATAATCAGATATCGCAAAACAAGCCACCCACGGCCACCACAGTGCTGCGTGGCTTGCTAGCTTGTGGGTGAGACAGAAGCTGCTACAGAAATGAAAAGGCTGGATTACAAAAGCAGGGGCAGATTTTGTGATTTGGGGGCCCCATGCGAAGACTAGAATGAGGCCCTCTTCACTCGTCTCACTCGTCTGCACTGTTCATGTATGCCGCAGCCGTGTAAATACGATTGGGCATAACTGGTTATATTTAAACTGATTTGCTATATTTAAACTGATTTGCGACAGTCCACACCCATCATGGTGCACACTAGAGCATGTGAGCGGAGTGGAGCGGGAGCGAGCGGGGAGCGCGAGCAGGCAAATTTTGGACAGAGCGCAGAGCAGCTTTTTTAAAAGGACAGAGCGTCGCCCTATGTCCCGCTCCAATTTTGCTCCGCTCACACCACGAGTCTGAAGCATGCTCAATCATGACCCATAATCCACCTGTGTCATCAGCAGTACAGACTATTTTCAGTCAAAACTCAGCTCAATAATGGAGTTCACAAAGTACTTCAAAAAGGAAAATGAGAAGTCATACAGGTGTACTATTATTATAAAACTAACTAACAATGATAATGTGGTACAAGAAAAAGAATGTGGTGACATTGTTTCAGTCAGTAAAGATGTATTTTGCAATCTAAAAAGACACATCTTTTGATGTGTGCTGCGTAATCACGCTGGGAAGAAAGCAAAACGTTGGCAAGTTGAAATGTGCTTCCCATAAACAAATACAAATACATAAGTTCCATAGCTTGGGGGCATAGTTAATAAAGGCTGCATCGCCAATTTTCTTTTTGCTCTTACTTGAAACTTTCAGTAAACCACTGTCAGATGACCTTAGTGTTCTGGGGGGTATGTAGTTGACCATTGCTTGAGCGATATAGTTTGGTCCTAGCCCATGTAGTGCCTTATACTGTATGTAAGGAGAAGGACCTTCAAATCAATTCTGCATGCTACTGGTAGCCAGTGCAGGTCGGCCAAGATTGGAGTAATATGTTCTCTTCTCAGTTCTTGTTAAAAGCCTAGCTGCAGAGTTTTGAATGAGCTGTAGCCTCTCAATAGAATTTTGTGGGAGGCCGGTGAACAGCAAATTACAGTAGTCAAATCGAATAGACACAAAAGCATGAATACGTTTTTCGCAATCTTTTTTATTTAAAAAAGATCGAACTTTATATTTATAATTTATTATTAATTCTTTATATTTCTCAGATGAAAGAATTATATATTTTTTTATATTATTATGTGAGACCTAAAGCTTAGATCTGAGTCCAACACAACTCCAAGACTAGTAACCTCCGATTTTAGCCAGGGTGTTAGTTTTCCCAGATTATTAGCAAACTTTTCCCGTTTTGCTTTAGGGCCGACAAGTAGGATTTCAGTTTTGTTTTCATTTAACTTTAAGAAGTTATCACATTTATTTATTGCCAAAAGACAGTCAGTAATGGATTTTAAACATGCAGAATAATTTGGCTTAGTTGTGTCTAATCTGCGTAAAACAATGTAAAGATACATTGTATTCTCTAATTATATCACCAAGTGGCAGCATGTATAGTGAAAATAATAACGGGCCAAGGCAACTCCCCTGTGCAACCCCATAGGAAATGTTGTGTCTCTTAGACACATGTTCCCCAAGACTGATGCAAAACTGCCTTCCTTTGATGTAGGTCTGAAACCAATTTAACACAATATCAGAGAGACCCAACAATATCTGAAACTGGTGTATTAGGATATCATGATCAATTGTATCAAATGCTGCACTCAAGTCTAGGAGAATAAGGATTGCTACCTAAGCCGGAGATCATTGATTATTTTGGTGAGAGCAGTTTCAGTGCTGTGATGTACTCTAAACCCTGATTGAAATTCCTCATGGATACTGTTTTCTTTATGAAAGGTCTCTGAACAGAGACTATCTGTTTTAGTATCTTACTAATAAATGGCAAGTTTGATATTGGCCTGTAGTTCATTGCATTAACATTAAAGTTAAGATAAAGTAAAAGTTTTACAACAGCTGTTTTGAACGCATCAGGAAAAATATTAGCTTTATTTAACCATGGGGATACTTGCCAGTTGCTCTTTTTTTGTATATAGTGGAGTGGCAATATTTAATGCATTTGACATGCCATCATTGAGTCATAGCAGTCAATAGATTTGATGATATAGCAAAACTTTGATTCAGATGTCACGAGAACTGATACTTCAGTACAAAGTCAATGCCAAAATTCTGAAATCATGATAGTACTAGTTTTTGTACAGTACCGTATGTACCGGAAATCCAACCTGGACACGTACGGTACCGTGGAAGTGTAGCTGCAGCTCTCCGCCTCCACTCATCAAAAAAAGAAAAACAGCAAGTAGGCAACTTTGCGTTCCAGGCGGATTATCAGGGAGTAATGCATCCACAAAAAACAGAACTGTACACTATGCAAATGGTGCCTTCGAACATTCTAGTTCCTTTCTAGTTTTACTCAGTTCCGCTGTTCCGCTATTGTCATATGACATCAATGGTTCATTGATAAACATATTTAATCGCCTGCCAAAAGTGAAACAAAATCAGCCTTTAGCAAAAAAAAATATATGACTATTAGGACTAGGTCGCATATTTGCATTGCAAACATTCACGTGTTTATGCTGTAATTGACCACAATGCATTTTAACTGACGATCTTTCGCCTCACGCTTGCCGATTCCTCCAGAGCACCGACCAGGATCTCTAGATGAATGTTTACCCGCCCTAGGAGCACTCTTGTGCAGGCACCGAGTCATGGAGTTCCCGGTGGTACTTCCTCAGAGCCCCGACCGGGCCACACAAAGCCACAGACTTCAGTTTTCAATGAGCACCGGACATTAGATTATGCATGCTGTGTAGCATACCTACCTAAAATACATACTTCCCCAGCTAATGGAACATTCCACAGATGCAACACCTGATAGTAAATTACCCCTTATAGATAGATTCACCTCTTCCCCTGGTATCATACCTTTATCCTACCTAAGTGACAGAAGTGACACTGAAAACCCCACTTTGTAACACATGCTATGCACAGACAATATTACAGTAGCCAACCCCATGGCGCATACTGTAGATAACCCCCCAGCCTCAGAAGAGCTGACATTTGACTTTATCTTTAATGGCAGTCTCAGTATACAACGTTATGAGCTTGATATACTTTTTTTATAACTTTATAAGTTTTTAATAACTGGTAATGTACTTAGCTAGGCTACATAAACAATTAGAGCCTCATTTATGTACATGTGAATATTTCATTATATATATATATATATATATATATATATATATATATATACACATACAGTATATATAAATAAAATACATATATACACATACACACAAAATATATTTAAATATATTATTTTCTTCTAATTTTTTCGCCCCGTGGTGAACTGTGGAATTTCACTGGTATTTGTATTAACTACTACATTTATGGTATCGTGACATCCCTAGTTATTGTAATTGTTTTATATTTCATATTATTTATTTAAAGGAATGGTAAGTAATTCTGGAGAAAGCTCCACCCAACATATTGGAAACACACTGGCTAGGATATTGTTTTGTGGTGCAGTCTTCACCACTCTGTGCTGCTAATTACTGAGCCAGGGTTGTGTAAAAACACCTGATGTTTTTTTTCCACGCCCAGAGAACAGGCAGCTAGTGGAACACGAGTACATATTTAGTTGACAAAGTGTATTAGCTTACAATTGCTTACTATACCTTTAACTTGTCAGTCACATTTTTGATAATTGTTCTATTTAAAAGTTATAATATTTGCATTAGAATAGAGCAGTTAATTTGTTGATGGTAGCTCATGTGATAATGCTCCATCACCAGGTTGTACATCTATTTACACCTTAAATATCAAATTAAAGCTTGACTTGTCAGAAAAATCACAATAGGATATTTACCACATCATTTGTCTATAATGTATTATAAAAGAGAAGATGTTAATAGATTATTATTCCAAACACATTTCATATACAAGATACAGTATTATGCTATATATGCTGTAGTCTATAGCCTACCCTTTCTATATTTTTCTCTCTGCATCCCTTTTAATCTCAATGTCCCTGCATATTGGTGCTGGCATCTGTCTTCCTCTGCCTGCCTTGTCTCATTGCTTCTTTAACTTTCACAGGCGGAATGGAGCTTGTGGTAGGCTACTTTAATGGAGTCATACACATCTTCTTTTGGCATGAAATTTGTTAACCCGAATCTTAAAATTAACATAGTTGGGATTACATTTCCTGAGTCCTAACTGAACTGGTAACTTCATCACTAGTGAGTAGCGCTCTGAAAAAAGGCAGTGTCAACATCGCTATATCACCATCATGATCATCAGTGAAATGGGCCATGTGGAACTCATAATCCACATTGTGGTTCGCTCTCTCTGTTCCAGGTCCAGAGATACTACTGTACAGGAGTTGTGTCACACATAGGCTACAGTACAAGCAGCACACTTGACATATCATTAGATTCCTGCAGAGAGTTTAATTTAGCAAATAACTTTTTGTATCTTTGTGCCCCGCTCTGTTAATTGTAATAAAGTTTATTTTTGGTGACTTTTATTTCATTCACTCATTGCGTCTCTCTGACTCTGACATGACATTGCTAGCTCGTAGCTGCACACTGTGCAGTGGGCCAGTGGCACTGGCAGCCAGAGCCGGATTAGTACCCACAGGGGCCCCTGGGCACTGTAACGCATGGGGCCCCTCTCTCGTCCGTAACACCCACACGATAACACAAATATTTACATCCAGCAAACTGCAGGCACCTGACAGAACCTTCCCCACCATACAAACTATGCACTCACGCACACACCACACTTATTTGAACTTCCAGTCAAGATGGCATGTCAAATCACACACACCTAGCTGTAGTTCAGATGAGCGGGCAGCAAGTATGCCTGTCCTGTTGGATCAACCAAGTAGGCTATTGCCATCTTACTCACAAATCACAAGACAATGATTCACGAGAAGACAATGCTCACTGAAAAGCTGAAAGCACACCAGTAATTGTGAAACATGACTGAAGATACAACAATGCCATCACACAACACAGCTGAGTGCAGGTTGCAAAAGGTCAGTAAGTGAGCTAGGCAACTTTACACACTGCACTTGACCAACTAAAGTTCACACAGGCCTAAATCATGCGACATCACACCATCCATCCATCCATCCATCCTCATCCGCTTATCCAGAGTCGGGTCGCGGAGGCAGCAGCTCCAGCAGGGGACCCCAA
>JAODTR010003808.1:0-12521 GCA_025399935.1 Amblyopsis rosae | reverse complement strand
TGGCCTGGGAACGCCTCGGGATCCCCCAGTCAGAGCTTTCCAATGTGGCTCGGGAAAGGGAGGTTTGGGGTCCCCTGTTGGAGCTGCTGCCTCCGCGACCCGACTCTGGATAAGCGGATGAAGATGGATGGATGGATGGATAAACTAGACAGAAAGTGGATGCTGATAGACCTATATGGATACTGACTATGGCTATATTCGAACATAAGATGGTGTTGGTATAGAGAGAAATCACCATTGCATGCCAAGTCTCAAATCTCAGATCAACATGGTTTTGCACAAGGATAAATGGCAATACATTGTCACCATAATCGTCTGCCTCCTGTAGCTGACAGTTGACCCCAGTAATCTAAATGAAAGATTCAGACCATTTTACCAATAATTCTGCATTAGAAACTAGCCCTAAATACCCCACCTCCAGCCATAACATACAGTGTTACACTGCAGCTAATATTTAAAATGCAGTCAATTGTCTTCCTATATTTTGTCATAATTTCATTTGTGGCACAGGTAATGCAATATCAGCAGTCACACACACATTTTTTGATACTTGTGTACTTCAACGTAATGTAAATAGCAAAATGCTGACTAGGTTGTGGATGATGCCACTAATAACATCTTGTAAATATGTTTTAAAAGAAAAATACATTTAAGGGAGGATATATCCTATTCCCTATTTCATTAGACAGTTTGAGGATTTGAGGAAGCTTTGCACTTTTAATTGTAGAGCACTTCATGGTGAATTCTAGGGCTGGGCCATATATGGACCAAAAGTCATATCTCGATATTTTTGGGATGAATGGCGATACACGATATATATTGCGATATTTTATATTTGAAACTGGAAAAGACCCAGCACTGTTTTGCTTTGGTTAACAAACACACATCTTAACGACATCATACACACTCGACTATCATGAATCATGTGCAACATGATAACGTTTGTGAGATAGCAAGAGAAACAAAGCGCATACCATGCAGGCGTCTGTGCACATAAGTTATTGCATCATTTTCAACATGCTTGAGACAGCGCCCATAGATTTGTGCTACCATAATCTGGATTTCTAGCTAGTACTGTCATTGCATGTTTTTAGAAAATGTATAAGGCTTATTGTCATTTTACTTCTTACATTTTACTTAGAATATGATTCAGTTAACGTTATTTTGCTATTTAACATTTGTATATTTAATAATTATTTACATAATGTTAACCAATTCACACCATTAACAACAACGAAAATATTGTTTGGGAATATTTGTAATTTCCCTATGCCAATTTCCGTAAAAGTATGTAGGCATAAGATACGTGTGCATTGTATGCAACAATAGGACGTTTTTTATATCACATTATACTATGAGTTTATGGAATCTTGTAATGAAAACAAGCAATTTCCGATAGGGCAGCGCTAACGGTAGCATTTTTCGACATGGCAGCTAAATCGTCATAACACCGGCTCCAAATGTCAAATAACCATGGATTCGATAAGACAAGTGCATTTCGATTTTTTTTCGATTCCTACTGTTTGCATTGTGTATTTAATATTTTTTCTGCCAGCAACTGATACACGGACGGCAGAAATAATGTCACGTAATTTGACAAATTTCACTAAACACATGAAAAAAGCAAGCATGCGAGAACTGACGAGAAACTTCTGTTTACATCTTTGAGGCGCGTCTGTTATTTCCTAACGCACATCCATCAGATCAACTGTATATTTGAGGAAAGCCGGCACAACAATATTTTCACTCTCTTAATAGCCAGATAGCCTATAGTTAAACTAAAAAGGCAATGCATGTACAATTGTCTAAGACAAGTCTTTACTTTATCATGAACTGAATTTTCAGAAGAAAGACATTCACGAAATGAAGATGAGAATTCTAAAGGTTCGAGTTAATTCTAAATTGGAAAAGAGAATGGTGAGAAAACAAGATTAATAGCCTACTGTAAGTAGTATTGACAATACCAGCTTTGGTGCACCTATGCCTAAATGTTAATGTTATAGTGTTCTTGAGTTCAAACCAGCTGTTAAACATGTGATTTGTTAATTTACTCACCTTTGTAAACTGTTCTTATATTGTTTTATGATGTAAATGTACAGCATGTAATTCTAATTAAATGCATTAATAACATCTATCCACATATAAAAAGGCTATTCTACATATTGCTTCATTGCTTCCACACAGTTCCAAGCGTTAACTGCCTCCTTGGGGGAGTTTAGTTCTTGTCTTGTTTAGTGCTTATAAGACAAAAAAATGTGACTGAATATAGCCTAAATGAAAAGTTATGCACATTTTCCCTCTTAAAATATGTTTTATTTCTTATCCCAAAAATATTGGAATCGGAGCCGGGATTCGATAAGCAGAATCGGATTCGATAAGCAGAATCGTAATTATAGCCGAAATCGGTTAAAATTAATACCCAATTTAAACGATATCCAAACGATGCCCAAACCTACTCAAAAGCCATCTTCTAATCAGCTGATTAGCTCAAGTGTGGTGATTCAAGGCTATAGCAGTTGGAATGAGTTCATCAAATGTCCTTGATGTATAGACAATAGTAATCTTTTTGTTGATGCCACTGCATACTATCTGCCACACAGTATTCCTACAAAAGATCACATCAGCCTCTGGGTATTATTTATTGTTTGTCAGAATATTTAAAACCTGTTCAAAGTAATTTCAATATGATAAATATGGAATATAGAAAAACTGTTTACCAGCTAAATTGACCATTCTCCAGTTGTGACACCTTTCAGGTATCATTTAAAGCATCATTCCAGTCAATGAAAAAATGTCAGGCTAAATGTGGACAGAATACAGTAGATTAACAGGATAGAAATCTAATTTAACCAAAGTGGATTGACATATGATCATCTGTTATTAGTCATCAAATTTGTCAGATAATCTATATTTTCAAAGTCCAGTGTTCACAAGGTGAGTCATAAACTGGAAGTAGCCATAGTGTGAACAGGGCTTTTTCTGTGGTATTTTGGGAAACCTCTGCTGAGTGACTCATCCAGATATGCCCCGGACCATGAAAAAGCTTCTGCACTTTGATGGAGTGACTGGCTTAAAACAGGCCCCTACAGAAAGACATATAGAACACACAGATGCAATATATTCTGCTAGAATACATCCCTTTGTTAGAACGTACTGTATACTGTATCACTATATCACAGTGATATAGTTCAAGCCTATATTTGTTTTAATTGTGATGTTTACAGTTTACAGCTCACAAAAATCCCAAATTCAGTATCTCAAAAAATTTGAATATTGTGAAATATTGCAATATTGTAGACTTAGTGTGATACCTGTATGTATCACACTCTGTAACTCAATACACCTGCAAATGTTTCCTGAGCCTTTAAATCGTCTCTTAGTCCAGTTCAGTAGGCTTCATTGACACCTTTCACAAGGAGGGAAAGTCTCAAAAGATCATTGCTAAAGAAGCTGGCTGTTCACAGAGTGCTGTATCATGTATGTACTGTAGCATAGTCATAGAAAGTCGGTGGAAGGAAAAAGTGTGGTAGGAAAAGGTGCACAAGCAACAGGGATAACCGGAGCCTTAAGAGGATAGTCAAGCGAAGACCATTCAAACATGTTGGGGAGGGGAGCTTCACAAGGAGTGGACTGAGGCAGGAGTCAGTACATCAAGAGCCACCACGCA
Organism: Amblyopsis rosae; assembly: GCA_025399935.1. NCBI lineage: Eukaryota > Metazoa > Chordata > Actinopteri > Percopsiformes > Amblyopsidae > Amblyopsis > Amblyopsis rosae. The sequence goes on along the minus strand of JAODTR010003808.1, from coordinate 8,854 downwards.
CAGGCGTATCGAGGAAATGGGCTATACTGTAACTGTTGCAATCCTTGTGTCAAGCCACTCCTGAACTAGAGGCAATGTCAGACGCTGGGCTATGGAGACAAATAACTGTTTTGTCTCTCAGTGGTCCAAAGTGCTCTTTTCAGATGAAAGTCTGGAGGAAGAGTGGAGAGGCGCAGAGTACAAAGTTTCTTGAAGTCCAGTGTGAAGTTTCCACAGTCAGTGATGATTTGGGAAGCCATGTCATCTTCTGGTGTTGCTCCACTGTGTTTCATCAAGTCCAGAGTCAACTCAGCAGTCTACCAGGAAATTCTAGAGCACTTCATGCTTCCTTCTGCTGACAAGCTTAATGGAGATTATTGGGTATTGGGTATTTGGGTATTGTCAAGAGAGTATTGTCAAGAGGAAGATGAAACACAAGACCCAACAGTGCAAATTAGTTGAAGGCTGCTATTGAAGCAACCTGGGCTTCCATAACACTTCAGCAGTGCCACAGGCTGATCGACTTCATGCCACGCCACATAGATGCAGTAATTCATGCAAATGAAGCCCCAACCAAGTACTGAGTTCTTGTACACAAACATACTTTTCAGAAGGCCAACTTGTCTGTATACATTTTTTTTTACTGGTGTTATGCATAGAATGTATATGGACAAACCCTCTGGGACGTCACCCATAGCATAGCGTATTTGAACACCGCGCTGTGCCGGCTCTGGCCATCGTCATAATTGCAGTACCTCACTCCGTCTGTAATGCCCCCCAAATAAAAGAATGTCAATACATTTTTTTTACTGATAACTAAAACCAAATTCACCCCCCTTACAGTTGGAACAGGGAGACTAGCTATAGAGAGAAACCTGTTTTTTGAACCAGGCTGTTAACATGTTTATTTTTGCTGTAAAGTCAGACAATTTAACATTGTAGTCTATGGGGATTGACTCCCTTTTTGCAGCCAGCCTCAAGCAGCCATTCGATGAACTGAAGGGTTTGGCACTTCCATGTTGTATTCATTTCTCAGCACCGGAGGTTCCCGCTTAGTCTTAAATTATATTCAAATTTTTGGAGATACTGAATTTAGGATTTTCATGAGCTGTAAGCCGTAATCATCAATATTAAAACAAATACAGGCTTGAACTATTTCAATTTGAACTTTTCCACAATATTCTAATTTATTAAGATACACCTAGTATGATTGTAATGTTTTCTAGTTCTTATAGTCTCTGTGTGTGCACTAGAGTGTGCTGTTTGTGTTAGCTTGTGTGCTGTTTGTGTTAGCTTGTGTGAGCTCAAGGCTAGAGAGGCTGTGAGTCTGAGTGCCATAAGGAGATTTGTAGAGAGAAGTGCCTGCTACTGAGCACTAAGGTGCTATATAGAGGGATACTCACTATGTGATTTTCAAACCAAAACTCCAAAACATTCCAGACACAAACTGAAGGGTGTCCCTTTGATAAAACATTATGTTGGATAGTTTCCTATGTAATGACACAACTGTTTATAGAAGTTAAACAAGATATTTATGTATGTTATTTTGGATGTGGAACCCTACAAGCAGTGTCCTGTGTGTGTGTGTGTGTGTGTGTGCGTGTTATTTGTGTTTCAGCAGCTCCCCAAGGTGCCCGATCTATGAAGCAGCAAAGTGCTGCAGTCACCTACAAACACACACACAAACACACACACACACACACAAGATCGTGCAGAAACACATGCGTTACCACACAGATGAAAGTAGGCATACTGCAACTGGACTGTGCAGGGCGCCTTTAATTGTACAACTACAGTACCCACCCCTGTCTCACTGGAAGGCTTCATATTGACAAGCTGTCAAGTTGATTGAGGCCCGTCAAGTAGATATGACAGGTTAAACAAGCCAGCTCATCAATGGGACGCATACTTTAAAAAATGTTGTCAAATGTAGTGTTAGGTCCAGGCCAGTTTTACTGCCAATGAAATATGTAGGGGGTTTTCCTTAATTAAAGGTAATGCAGGAAGAATTGTAGAGCTATTTTGTGCAATTTCTTAGAAATTGCACAGACTTTGGTCAGCTATCAACTATCTAGTCTTTGTATTGATTTTGATTTTCACTGATGCTCAAAATATGCAGACGAAACAGGGCTTGTTTTCCCTGATTAGTTTGAATCTACTTTGCCTATGACTATAACATACATTTGCACACACAGCTAAATGGGTTTGTCAGTGGCGCTTAGTCATGGCAGATCAATGGGTTCCAAAGGGAGGGAGCAGAGGAGAACATATTTTTATGGTAATACCACTCCCGCTGTGCAGATTGTCCCGCTCCAATAGCCCCTTACTCGTGAACAAGACCTTGAGGTTCTTAAACTCCTTCACTTGGGGCCCAGAGTAGTCACTCTGAGAACCATGCTGAGAACCATGGCCTCAGATTTAGCAGTGCTAAACCTAGCCGCATCACACTTGGCTTTGAACCGATCCAGTGAGTGCTGGAGATCACAGACTGATGATGTCATCAGGACAACATCATCTACAAAAAGCAGTGATGAGATCCCCAGGCCACTGAACCGCAACCCCTCTCCACCACGACTACGCTTCGATATCCTGTCCATGAATATCACAAACAGGATTGGTGAGAAAGAACAGCCCTGGCGGAGACCAACCCCCACCTGAAATTAGTCTGATTTACTAATGGGAATCCGTACACAGCTCTTGCTTTGGACGTACAAGGATTGGATTGCCCTTAAAAGGGACCCCCTCACCCCATACTCACACAGCACCTCCCACACTATCTCCCGGGAGACCCGGTCATACGCCTTCTCCAGAGCCACAAAACACATGGCTCCCAGGCCTACTCCAGGATTCGTGCGAGAGTAAAGAGCTGGTCCGTTGTTCCACAACCAGGATGGGATCTGCATTGTTCCTATTTAATCTGAGGTTTGACTATTGGCTGAACCCTCCTTTCTAGCACACTAGAGTAGACTTTACCAGGGAGGCTAAGAAGTCCGATCCCCTATAATTGGCACACACTCTCTGGTCCCCTTTTTTGAACAGGGGAACCACCACCTTGGTCTTATCCTGCCAGTCCCGTCAGTGTCCCATCCTTACTGTACACAGTTTGGATGGTTCCTTGTTTCCTCCTCCTGAGATTATGGATGGTTTCCCAGAAACACCTCGATGCTGACCAAAACTCGTTATCCGTGCCTTTTCCGGATATTTCCCACACCCGCTGTTTTGCCTCTTTCAGAGCAGAGCTTGCAACCTTTCGGGCCCGTCAGTAACCTGCAACCGCCTCCGGAGTCCTCCGGGATAACATATCTCGAAGGCCTCCTTCTTCAGTCGGACGGCTTCTCTGACCACTGGTGTCCACCACAAGGTTCAAGGGTTACCTCCCCTTGAGGCATCTAAAATCTTGAGACTACAGCTCTCTGCCGCAGCTTCAGAAATGGAAGCTTTGAACATTGCCCACTCAGGTTCAATGTCCAGAACCTCCTCAGGAATGCCAGGAAGCTTCGACGGAGGTGTGAGTTGAAGATCTCACAGGCAGGGGCCCCCTCCAGACGTTCCCAGTTCACCCGCACTTTGGGCTTACCAGGTCTGTCCAGAGTCTTCCCCCACCCCTTGAACCAACTCACCACCAGATGGTGATCAGTTGACAGCTCTGCACATACATTCTTACACACATACATACTTTTATAACTCAAAATGGCATACTGAACAAATATCATTCGGGTTTGTAGGCCAAGCCACAGTACTATTATGACGACTATTTTGGATGTATGCTATTTGTCAGGATTCACAGGCGGATGGACCCAAATGCACGACAGCGGGGTAGGTTTACAGCATGCTTATCAGCGACATAATAGTGTTATAGAAGATGTGACGCATAAAGATAATATGACAAATGCTAGCCACTGTGGTGTGGAACAGGTGAATAATAAGAAATATAAATTGAAAATAAATAAAATGCAACAACGTTTAGGGACAAACATTTTTTTTTCCTGATTTTGTAGGAAAACATAATTTGATAGTTTAGAACAAAGAAGTTAATTCCCTCTTCTGTGGCCAATAGGAATATGCGTTCAGTATTCTGGGCACAGCAGTGCATGGCCCAGAGTGCTGAATAATATGCACAATAAGAGAATAGCTGCCAGTATCACATTGCCATCACTGAGAATGATGGTCCTGAAATGTTATTGTAAGAATATGCAGTCTCAAAGACATTTAATAGAAAGCCTGCATAGTGGGTCCCAGTTTGTTAATCTTAACTGACATTAAACTGCTTTTTAATCTGCAAGGCAGTGCCGTGCTCCTGCTGGCTCCCACCCCATTTAAGGCACTGATGTCAAAAATGTCAGTGTGCTACACTACAGGACTTGTTATGTAACCAGTCAGGAGTTACACAAACACTACCGTTTGTCTTTCCTTTGCTGGGTAATCTTCTGCCTGCTTCCACAAGACGCCCCTCCCTCCTGCTTTATGCACACGCAGGTCTGCATCTGTAATGAAGGTTTTATTCTGTCATAAATCCCTGTATGCATGCAGAATGTGTGTGTGTGTGTGTGTTTGCAGCCTAGTGTTACTAGTCATGTGGCGTCTGGGACATGAAGCCTTCCTCTTGTCAAATGAAGCATCTCGTTTCAGCATCAGTCCTGGGAAATCCTGACACAGGGCCAATTCACCCATAGTCCAATCAATTTAAAACAGCTATTTGGTGGCAAGATAACCTGCAGGGTTTATGAATCATATTGCAATCACCCTGATTTAATGTTGACATCCCTAATATATATATCATATATACAGTATATACAGTACATATATATATTTATATAATAGTCTGTGTGCTGTTACTCTCATATAACAATAGCTTGCAAGAGACTACAGTGAGTTCAGTTCAGATCAGTGTGTGTTTTAACAAATCAGATAGTGCTAGGGTTCTAGAGCACTATTGGAAAATTATAGATTATAGTTCACACAAAACGACATTTAGCATTATCTGTAATCCCTGCTTCTCTGTTTCCTTTTAGTCTGAAAGTGAAGTCAGACAGCAAGCATCCTCCCTTTGAAACAAAATGGCTGATACAGGGCCTGTCAGTGCTCCCCTGGCACTCCAGAACACGCCTGTGCTGATTTAAGAGCTTCCACCAAGAGCTGCCTGCCTTCTCTTTCTTTTACGGAGACAGGCTGTTCTGATAGATAGCATGGAGCCTAGTCAGAGGATACGTGCCTGTGTGCGCATGTGTGTATAGATGTAGTTTTGTGTGAGTGAATCCACTCTGCCTTCCCTAAGGGCTGCTTAAACTCACTTTCTGGAAAAATAAAAACAGACTAACAAAACATTTTACATTAAACATTGATATGCTGGTTAATATCGAGCTACAGTGTGGCTGTGGTTATTTAATTAATATCTCTGCAGCACCAACATTCAACCCCTAAATGTACATTACAATTCAAACCCTTCACGAAACCCGGTATCCCCTTTCACATGAGAAGGTTTGACATGGTTCTGCCAGGTTATTTGGAGACAGGTTCCCTGACAGCTCACTAACACCGCTGGTGACAAATAGCACCAAGTGATTCAGCAGCAAATCTGTTTCTGTTTTGCGTTTCTCACCATGGTACACTACTTTGACGCTAGAATGGCCATACAAATGTCAATGACAAAACCTTAATGACAAGTGCCACTGTTGACAAGATATTTCTTTCCTGGCCTTGCTAGAATTAGAGCATGCATATTTAGTTAAAGAAAGTCAGAAATAATGTAAAACTGCTGGTTGCTGATTGATTTTAATCCGCCTTCTCCTGTTTTTGCTCTCTGCCCTTCTCCAGTGTGCCATTGCATCGCCCGTAACATGAATTTGGATTGGACTAAAACATTGTGATTGTCATCGAATGTCTCATTTGGCCGGAGAACCAACCACTTGGACTATGGAAAACTACAGAGAGAAAGAATCAGTACACAATCTCTGACTACTTTAGAAAATCTGCGAGCCCTACCAGACGATACTCAGCCACCTCAAGGAACATTCGCTTTTCACAACAAAGTTGGCCTTTGTCAGGATGTACATTTTGTCTCAGAGGACATTTACGCTGAACACGAGCCCAGCCAATAAGACGTTTACTATTGTCACTTGTTTTTCTTGTTTGGGCATTGTTGCCATCTCTTTCCACCTCCTGCGGTAACCTGTCCTTTGTCCGACACCATGCGTCCCTCCTTGGCCACGGCGGTCCTACCGCCCAGAACCCGCTCCCACAATGCTCCTAACCTGGCAGTGGGGGGCCGGGAGCACCTTTCAGCACCACGGAGGCGAAGCCCCCACCTGAGACACACCCTTAGCCCAGACAACCTGCGGAGCCTGGCAGAGAGGGGCGGGGCCTCTGTAGACACCACCTCCGTGGTAAGCAGCCCTATTGGGCTTCCACGAGCCAATAGCGACACAGATCTGGTCACCTCCCAGAGCCGCTCCGCCCTCACAGCCTCCACCCTGGAGTTCACCTTGAACCGCGGACAGAACCTCGTCATTTCCTGGGACATCAAGGAGGAAGTGGATGCCACTGACTGGATTGGGTTGTATCACATTGGTGAGATGTTCACAATAGACTGCAGCCTTCACACACTTGCAGTCTTGGTGCTAGTTTCAAACGTGGTGAGACTGTGTGGAAGCAGGCAGATTCAAGTCTGCTTAAGCGCCATCATTTTTTGACAGGTGCAGCAATGTATCACTTTTGATTTATCATAGCAAAATGATTACAATATTTAAACTCTTCCAATTCTTCCAAACTTTTTTTTTACTAGACATAGCTTGCCATGTAGAAGTCAAATTATAAGACGACCTGACCTTAGCTCTCCTTTCATCTTACCCTACACCTTTTATTTTTGGGAGCTGCGTGTAGCTAGCTAGCATCTTGCGAAGGAGCCTCCAGTTCCCGGAGTCAATACTGAAAGACGATCTGGAGAGACTCCACACACAATGCAGGCTGACTCAACACATATCAGCTCTTGCTCGGTGTACAATAACACACTCACCATCACAAGCCATGTCTCGTGTTGCACATTTTATAAGAACACATCTCCAAGGCTAACCTGGGTGGTCTCCAATATTGCAGGCTAATCCTGTTCAGAGAGCACTTTGACGGAGGGGTGGAATACATTGTTTGGATGTTAGCTTTAAAGGATGCATTTCTCTTTCGAGATGAAAAGCAATATAGAAGGGGTTGTCCAGCGTATTTGCTTGTTGTCAATCTACAATAATAGGAGCACATTTATTTATATTCCCAACCTTGAGACAACCTTCTTTAAGAGTACACCATGTAATGGTTCTTCACAGGCAAAATTAACTTTGATATGTGAGTGTAAATAAGACACTTTTGAGTGTTGGTCATACTTCAAAAAGCATCTACTGTACACATAACAAAACAACGTTATGTGTGCAATATGGTTTAACACCTCGCTCTGTCCATCCAGTGATGAGCCATTATGCTAGCGAGGGCCAATCACACAGTGAGTGTCTGTCTAGAGTGACGTCAAAGTCGCATGGATTCTGATTTGACTGTTCAGACTGAGATTGCATTTAAAAGAATAAGGTATGTAACCCATTTAGTACCACATATAAAAGTGACCCAGATCTGATTAGAAAATATCAGATTCCATGTGATTTGTGCTGTTCACACTGCTCTGAAAAGATCAGACGCGAGTCACGAAAAAATCGGATATGGGCCATATTTGTGTGCAACATAGCCAGGGTGTCTCAGTGTGTCTGAAAGTGCTTTGATCGACACAACTCATTCTACTGTTTACGTTGATTTTGATCCGCCTTTAGAGCAGAGACTTCTTGGCTTTTCATTTATCGACACGGCAATCTCAAAAATCAACAACGGTCTTGTGATAAAACCAATCACACATTTTCCAAAATCTGAATAGTTATTTTCAGTTGTAGTGTCTTCATTTGTTGTAGTCTCTCATATTATAGTCTGTCAGGAAGTGGGTTCTTAGCATTGTCATTCACAAGACACACATTTAAATTAAGCACTAACCATGCTGTGAACAGTTATTGAGATCTAGTTGCCCGTGGTGCATGTCAATTAAAATACCTCTCTCCAGTCAAGTAGGTGGGAAGGTGCAGATAGCCAACTGTGTCCTAGACTTTACAAAAGTAAAGGCAGGCCCAGCTAGACAAGTAGTACATGTTATGCTACCAATGTTACATGTGGCTTTTGTGGTCCAATGAAGTAGTCATGACCAGTGTTGAGCAAGTTACTCAGGAATAGTAATACGTTACTATTTACTTATTACTCTATCAAAAAGTAATACAATTACTTTACTTATTACTGGGTATTAAAAATAATCAGTTACTTACTAGATAGTTACATTACTATATTACATTCACAATCCCTATCCCGTCTCGCCCCTTCTGAAAAACAACAGCCTGTGCAGCCAGCTCAGAATATAATCCTCTTTATTGGAACAACAATTAATCTTAGGAGTCAACAATCAGCCAAAGTGAAAACATTGCAGCCTCTCAAACCAGCTGATTTAGTTGGTTCAATTAGCTGGTCGTTCTTGTAACGCAGTAATGCAGCATTACTTTTAATTAGTATTTGTAATATTATTACTGTTTTGGAAAAAGAAAAAGTAATTAGTTACACTACTATTTACTGGAAAAAGTAATAATATTACAGTAGCTAGTTACTAGTAACTAGTTACCACCCAACACTGGTCAGGACACATCTGCCCACATAAGCAAACAAATATAAAGTTTACACTGGCATTGTCCCTTTTACATCCATCCATCCATCCATCTTCATCCGCTTAATCAGAGTCGGGTCGCGGGGGCAGCAGCTCCAGCAGGGGACCCCAAACCTCCCTTTCCCGAGCCACATTGGAAAGCTC
>JAODTR010003807.1:0-12522 GCA_025399935.1 Amblyopsis rosae | reverse complement strand
CTGCCTGCCTCATGGTCTGTGTGTCTGCCTGACTGTCTGTCTGTCTGCCTGTCTGTGTGTCTGCCTGCGTGGCTGCCTGTCTGTCTGTCTGTCTGCCTGCATGCCTGTGTCTGTGTGTGTGTGTGTGTGTGTGTGCGTGTGTGTACCTGCCTGCCTCTTGGTCTGTGTGTCTGCCTGCGTGGCTGCCTGTCTGCCTGTCTGTCTCTCTGTCTGTCTGTGTGTCTGCCTGCGTGGCTGCCTGTCTGCCTGTGTGTCTGCCTGCGTGTCTGTCTGTCTGTCTGCCTGCCGGTCTGAAAAGTCTTTCTCCATAAAGCTTTCTGCTAAAAGGTCTGCAAGCCAAGCAAGGTCGTTATGATGGTTCTGTCTGATAGTGCTACCTGAACGTGTTTGTGTGTGTGTGTATGTCTGGGGAGGAGGAGGAGGGGGGGGGGGGGGGCAATGTAGTCATACAGAACATGATGTACCGTATAGGCGGTGGACGTGCATGTACACGCGCGTGCGCGCCCACCTGCTGTACGTGCACGTGTGCTGCTGTACACTTGCATGCACAGCACGTGCGCACCCACGTACGTGTGCACCCACGTACGTGCGCACCCACGTACATGCGCGCCCACGTACTGCACATGCACGTGTGCTGCTGTGCACGTGCCATTGAAGGCGGGGTCAGGCATTCTTGCCAACTTCGAGCTCAAACCAAAACAGTATCGCTCCGCGGTCCTCCGCGGCACCGTCTCACACGTCGACATGCATTGTGGGGCAAAGCGTAGTGCTACGGCTTTGTTGATGTGAGCGGTGTTCGCCATTTTGTTTATGTTCCTATTTACGGAGCCAGGGCTGTGTGGAAGTATCTGATTATTTATACATGCGCAGAGAACCGTAAACGAGCAAAATGCTAGAAGATATTTGGTGAATTTGACAAAACATGTGTATTAGCTCACTATTAGCTTACAATAGCTGACTACACCTTTAAAATTGTAATAGCAGTTCCTCGCCTGCAGGGGCTGAGGAGACTGAAGCAGTCAAGGTTGTCTGAACTAAAGAATAACAATGGTGCCTGAGAAGGGTGGAATAATGAAAGGAGAGACAGCGATGGAGAGAGAGAGAGAGAGAGGGAGGGAGTGAGAGAGAGAGCGAGAGGAGCGATAACAAAGCATCCAGTGCAGCAAAAGTCCCTCATTCTGCTGTTACCATGGTGATAGCACAGTGCTGCTGAGAGTGAATTAGAAAAAGAGAAAAGTGGGAGAGAGAGACAGAGAGGGAGAGAGGGAGAGAGGGGGGGAGAGAAAGAGAGCAAAGGTGAGTGTGTTTGTCTAAAATTAGCAGGAGCAACTCAGAACCAACGATGCATAAAACACCCTTAACCCTTCTATTCTCTCTCACTACACACACACACACACACACACACACACACACACGCACACACAAACATGCACGCACGCACACACACACACGCACACACAAACATGCATGCACGCACGCACACACACACACACGCACTGTGCAGAGCTCATCTCAGGCCATTTCTCAGTAAGGATAAATAAGCTATGTCCCAGTCCAGGTGTCTTCCCATGGAACCAGGTAAATAGTCCAATGAAAGATCTTTCACTGGGAGCTCACGCATGGCATAACGTCCACACACACACACACACATGCACACGCACACGCACACGCACACGCACACGCACACACACACGCGCGCAATTAAGTGTAGTTAATACATTTTTTATTGTGATTTAAATTCCGGCTCCCGCTGAACCGTTCATGCACACTGTATTTGTGATGTGTCGCTGGAGGTTGACTGCAAAGTGGAGTCAATCCCCATCTGGGTTACTAGTTACTTATTACTCTTTCAAAAATAAATAATATTACTTAACTATATTACTGGGTATTATAGGTAATTAGTTATGTTACTCGTTACTATGCTACTTTCAAAATAACTACCCTGCCTCGCCCCTTCTGAAAAATTACACCCTATGTAGCCAACTCATTTTACAATTGAATCTTCTTTACTGGAACAATAATGAACCTTGGGAGTCAACAATCTGCCCAAGTGAAAACATTGCAGCCTCTCAAACCAGATGATTGGACAGGTTGGTTCAATTAGCCTACCCTAAGTTTGCTACGAACAGAAAAAATAATAAAGACACGTTTTCATAATATGGAAGTCTAGGGGGTGGGATCTTGTTCTTGTAACGCTGTAATGCAGCAATACTTCAATTATATATTATTGCCGTTTTGGAAAAAGTAATTTGTTACAATACTATTTACTAGGGGCGGGGGGGAATCGATACAGCACAGTATCGCAGTATTTCCCATGGCAATACTGCATCGATACACGGACGCCAAGTATCGCAATTTCATTATATAAATGCCATGAGAATTTGGAGTATACAATATTTATGACATGTTCATGTCAGTTAGTCGGCTTGACAACCACCTTTAGCAGCAATGCAATGTATGTGAGATGAACAAACATATGTTGACAGTTTTCCTTTGGGGACACAATTTGAAGTTTTGTTTTGAAGTTTTGAAAAAGTAATAAATTGCAAAATATCGCAATATGTTTAAAATCACAATATTGTATCGTGACATACGTATCGTGATAATATCGTATTGTGGGGCCTCTGGTGATTCCCACCCCTACTATTTACTGAAACAAGTAATAATATTACTAGTTAGTGCACCAACACTGATTCCCATAGACTCCGATGTTAAAATGTCTGACAAAAATAAACATGTTTACAGCCTGGTTAAAATAAATGTCTCCCCAATTACATTCAACTGTATGAAGTTTGAATTTTTTTATATAACTCATTTCAAAATATATTAGCCATACATGTATCCCACTATAATGGATAGGGGGCGTTACAGGTGGAGTGCAAAGATGACGACGGCCACAGTCAGCGCAACGTATTCAAATCCGTTCTATACAGTCTATGGTCCACACGTACACTAATACATTTAGACAAATTTGATTTTCCTGTTTTATTTATTCTTTATCTCGTCCATACAACACCATTGTATGAAAAATTCTCCATCCACATGAAAACGCAATTGCATGCTTTCAATCGCTGTCAAGAAAAGCGGCTCATGTAGACAAAGTAGATTGCGTTGCACACTCTAACATCAAACAAAGAATATAATGGTGAACAAGCTGATGTTACATGCCAAAAACTCCATCTTCCCTGTCAACACGTGAACACGTTTAGTTTATAAAACTTGCAAAACCTTTGTCTTCATTTGATCCTAAATGCAGTTGCGTGTGAATGAAAGTCCAGAAGCCATGCACGTATAGACTAGGCACTAGCCTGTACAGGATGTACCTTCAAACGCAGTGTGTTCATCACAAACTAATGAATGAATCAGAGGTGGACAAGCAGTTGCATCAAAGTCCTTATAGGCAAGTCTCGCCACTGGCAGCCATCTTTGAAACGCCCCGAGCATTTATTTAGCAAGACAGGTTTGGTTAAAGGTTGCAGTTATAAATCAGACGATTGGCTCTTGCGGATTATGTTACAGTATGTGTTATTATTTGGATATTTTCCTCCAACTGCCGTATTTGCATTTCTGAATTCTCCCATAGAGCTCCATTCAACGTTATACAAGTGGCATGTCTCCTCTATATCTCTGGTTGCATCACAATGCTAGATTTGATTTAGCTTTGAGGTAACGTGAAATAAACCTTTCAGTGTTTATAGGCTCAGGCAGTGGTTTTCTGTTCGAGCTTTCTGTTTGATGGATGATGGCTGCTTTGAGCCCGTGCGTGCGTGCGTGCGTGCGTGCGTGCGTGCGTGCGTGTGCCCGTGCGTGCGTGTGCCCGTGCGTGCGTGCGTGCGTGCGTGTGCCCGTGCGTGCGCGCGCATATGTGTGCGCGTCATGCAGTATATATGTACAAGATGGGGAATGAGTAAAATACATCCACAAAATAACCAACAAAGCTACCAATAATGTATACAGTCCGCTCTGTTCATGGTAGTGACAAGACAGAGTAAAAAAAAGCCATTGAATCGGAGACCATCCTTAAGTACTGCAACGCAAAGACATTAAAGACAGACAGCTAAGGAAATAGCTTGATGGAGTCACAAATGGGGAGCAGTAATATGATTCCTTAATATAGCAGGCCAGACTCTTGGCCCCCAAGAGACCGGGAGGGAGAGGGGGAGGGAGAGGGAGAGAGGGGAAAAAGGACAGGGAAAGTGGAAGACAAAGGGAGAGTGATGGGGAGGGAGTGATGCAAGAGCGCTAGCTAGCAGATACATGCGGTGTTGAAAATAATTTTCCTGCTAAGCGTATTATTTGTTTGTGTGGCATCTCTGCGTGTGTGCGTGCGTGTGCGTGTGTGTGCGTGCGCATGTGTATGTGTGTGTGTGTGCGTGTGCGTGCGTGCGCATTGCCTTTCTCTGACTTCTTGTTAGATAATGACGGCAGACAGATTTGGGTCATGCCAGCAGATGTCCGACACGCATTCAAAGACCTACAGTATGTGACTTGGACGCCACAAAGGGAAACAAGCACGTATTTTTCCTTTAAGTGCACTGAGGCAGTAAATCCGTAATGTACTGTACTGTAGGCCCCGGGACCAGCCTGATACACACACACACGCACGCACGCACGCACGCACGCACGCACGCACGCACGCACGCACACACACACACACGCCACATCCATATGTACATAATTTAAAATACAAAACGTATAAACTGACAAAAACTATTTCACAATGGCATATTCTGTCTCATCCCTCATTCACACTGCTTATCTCTCCCTCTCTCTCTCTCTCACACACACAGACACACACCCTTGAGTGTTGATACATGGTTAGTAGAGCAGGGGCATTGATGTGCCTTGACAAGGCCGCCTGCCACGTTCCCTACACTACCCACAGTTACCACCATGCTTCCTGGCTGCAACCAAAATCTAGCCCCAGGCATCAGGCCGGCCTACTTGCAGGACCGGCCTGTGAGTTCTGCAGCAGAAATTAGAGTGCACTGATTTAAATTACACTGGTACATTTCCATTATGCACACGCACGTACTTTTATTGTCACATACATGTAGCTAAATTCATCCTCTGCATTAAACCCATCCCTCCAGGGAGCAGTGGGAAGCCACTGTGCAGGGCCCAGGGACCACCTCCATGGAATCCAGTGTCACATGGCACTGACTGGAGGGTGACCCTAACATGTTTTATGATAGTGGGGGAAACCGGAGCAGCCGGAGGAAACCCACGCAGACACGGGGAGAACATCCATGGATAAGATACGATTTAGTGTGATTTTATTATTAATGCAGGTGTTTCAACAGAAAACACGATGGATTAGTATAGAAAAATTACAAAATGCATAGATCTAAAAACTAATCTACAAGATAACTATTTTTTATTTACTATATGTTTTATTAACTTAATGTTCAGCAGTCAGACAATCAAGTGTTATTGTATATCTGGCATCGTATTTGCCCACTATGGGTAAATAATAGGGCTGGATGATTATCAAAAAGTAATCGAAACCAAAATTCAGATTCAATTCTTCCTTCCAAATTCCAAACCGGCGCTGCCCCCATTGTTGGTAAATTTGGCACTGGCATGTAGGCTAGCGATTTTATGTAATCTATTTCAATGAGACACTCCTGAGTAAATAACATTTCTGGAATACGGTAATTGTTCTGAAATATCACAGATGAAATGCCTACAATTGGTTAGAGTAGGCATAAATAGAAGGAAGCGCTCACCGATTCCAACTGCATGATAAAACTGGATGCAACCGACTGACAAGTTACGTACTATCGTACAGGGTATAACCATGGTTATAACACAACATGGTAAATACATTATTGACTATCAATATATTTTACTTTAAGCAAATAATTCTGACTCCATAGCTTGTAGCTAATTATGACTCCATGTAGCTTTCATTATTTAATGGTTCAGTCCTTTGCTAGCAAAACAAAGTTATCCTGCTTTTACAAATAGTTTTTACAAAATAAACAACAATTTATACAGTTAACTACGGTGTGTGTAGTCACATGACTCCACCCCCTCCAGTCAGCTGCATGGAAGCAAATAAAGAACTCCAAACAAAAGCAAAACAAAGGCAGAATAATCGTTAATCGTAATCGAGGTACAATGTTCAATTAATCGTGATTTTGAATTTAGGCCACATCATGCAGATCTAGTAAATAACATGTTAAATAATATAATGCAAATATATGAATAATTTGACAATTTGAATCTGACAAAACTCCAGAGATAATTTAAAGGTGTAGTCGGTGATTGTAAGATAACAAACATCTTGTCATATTCAAGTCCTCACAGCCCACTAGCTGTCTGTTGTCAGCTATTGGGCTAGCTGTCTGTTGTGTGGTGCACACCGCACCACACAACACTATCCCAGCCTTGACATGTGCTTTTGTTTTGATCCAGAGAGAGAGAGAGTGAGCGAGAGAAAAATATGGAGTGAAGGAGGGAGAGAGAGAGAGGGCGAGAGAGGGAGAGAGAGAGAGGTGGAGAGAAGGACTGAGAGAAGGGGAGAGGGTGAGAGAGAGAGAGATAGAGGGAGAGAGTTAGTCCAGTTAGCAGCTAGCTCATCATTGCCTTGGGTTCTACTGTCATTATTTAGAAAGCACCAAGCCAGCCATGTTGAGAGGTAGAGACAACAGTGAGAAACGATATATGATGGAGGGGGTGAGCTTACTTTATACACATTCTGCCCATCTAACTGCATTTGAATCAGAACTAATGTTAAGTAACAGTTTTATTCTTAACATACATATTCTTAATTAACAACACGGTGCCTCTTACAAGACAAATCTTCAGACAATCAGAGACACTCGCTGAAGATAAGTGCCTACCGGCGACAGTCAGCGTTGCGTGTTTGTCTAGTAAATCCATGACCCAGAGGAATAGAGGTTTCTGCATGTCAATCACGTGGGCGTCAGCCATTATGTGCCCCGTGATTTCAGATCTTCAGGTCAGCGGTTGCCCAAGAACGGGTCGCTTTTGTTTTTTTTTTCAGTGCAAGCAATGTCATGGAAAGATGGGATATTAGTCCATGCAGGTGTGAGAGATGTTGTAGTTTTACAAATACCCTTATACAATACAGTAGCACGATACAGTAGTTGTTTTTTTTTTCATAGTGTGTAGCTGCATTATGAGTATGAAATGTTGTATTGGGACTCCGTAGCGATACAAAGTAGTATTAACTGACTTAGAATGGGATCAGGGACCAATCAACACATCTCTAGCCAAATATTTTTGGAATCAATGCTTCTGGCAAATGAAGATCTCCAGAGTATTCTCTGTATATCTACACAGCAGAATACGTCTGGGCAGAAAAAGAGATTGAATTCTAGAAGGGGCATTCCTATCTTGACATTAATCAAATGGCCAAAAACCCATTTTGTGCTATCTGTTATGTAAAACTATTGTGTGACAAGTTAAGCATACTGTAGATGTAGGTGAGGCTAGATTTGCACTATATTTGTGACAGGACACGTTTGCTAATGCCCAGTGCAAACTGCATCATTCCAGCCCTGATTTTCCTCTCACAGACACATTTTTGATCTTAGAGTGGCTATCGCCATCCTGTGAGCAGGTCAACAACAAGTTCAAACTTGAGACGGCCCGAGATTCTCAAGCGTTAGCTTACTTGGTACTTATCGGCACCAAGTGAGTTAATTTTGCTAAGAACAGATGAACACAAACTACTCTAACTACCTTCAATTCGCTCTGCAGAATAGATATTCTTAGCTGCCTGAACATTCTGTTATTTACGCATGTCCCTTTTTTTTCCATATTATGGTACACAAAATGTTTTAATGATTTATTCCTGCATGCTATATACTGTATATTTGAAATGTTCTTCTGGTTCTATTGAACCTCTGGCACTCAGATCTAGGTAGCTAACGCAGAAGCACAACACAATACACAGCAGACGGCTCACTTAGTTGACTTGGCAAAAGAAACAGCAGCTTACTGCATGTGTTTCTATATCACAACCGGAATCAGATGCACACCATTAACAACGCCTACTGTATTTCATTCTGCTGTTCACTCTTTGTTTGTTTGAGAGTTTGCCAACCGTAAACCGAGTGATTCACTCAGTGCAGTGGCATGATGCTACCACGAAGGGATCTAGCATCATGTCACCAGAGCATCCTTCAGGTACCAGCTGACTGCCATTACACTGGCTTACGATTTGTGACATCACAAAACGCAGCAGCAGAGCAGCTTACATGCCTTAATAAACCGGAGAAGTGGGGTGCGTTCAAATTCGGCAAACAGAGGTTTTCTTTAAACTTTTGAAAGTTCAGTTTTTTTGCAAGCATTGCAAACTGCTACCCTGTAACCCTGAGTCGAGGGTCCATGCGTCTTCAGCAAGAACGGCCTCCATTTTTAAATCTCTCCTCTTCTGACGTTCACACAGGATTGTGGGTATTTTTAGACCGCGTAGGATGCACACATGCATCCTTCAAAATCCTCTGATCTAAGAACTGAGGCCTTGGTAGAATCCTAAAGCATCCTAGACATTGGAACGGTACTTTGTCGAGATTTGATGACGTAGCATCCTTGAAATACAGACGTCAAGGATCCTTCCTTGACATTGAGAAACACCCACGGTCTCTGTTCCTTGTCACTTTTCTTGCCCTGTGTTACTTCCTGGTTTCTTAGATGATAATGTTATTAGTTCCACATGAGTCTGTTCTAGTATACCTTTGTTTCTTGTGATCTGTTTCCCTTCCCTTTGTGTTTAAACCCTTGGGTTTCTTCCGTTCCTTGTCTGTTAATGTTTGTGTTTACACAAGGTCCACATTCTCCAAACGACAGCCTCCACAGCTGGCGATTGCCGCTGTATTGTGTGTTGTGTTGTTACCTCCGTGCGTTCTCACACCATTCTGGACATTGTGTTAGCTAACTGCTGCTGACTCTGGAACTGTAGCTATAGACGCCCTTAGAGGATGCCTGCGAGTGGCTAAAATATGAACATGGCGCACTCGTCTAACATAATGATCTGAACTGATCAGAATAAGTCTGTACTAATAAGAAGGTTCTCCAGTGTATGTGACTCCTCCTAGCATGAACAAACAGTAGAAGGCTACTATGTGAGATGGATTTTAATAGGACTGTCCCAAATACCATTTTACAGGCTTAGAATAATTGATGGTATTTCCGAACGAGTATTCGAATACTCTTTCTCAAAAACACTATTGCAAAAACTAAACTATGATGAAAGTTTCATAACCTGTTACAAATCAAAGCCAGTGGTAGAACAGTTTGCGGGTTTTCAATAGCACATAACTGTACAACAGCAAATAATCAATGCTTTTAACTTTGAGTCAATACTCACTTATGAAGACTCATAGCCTATATTAGCCAATAAGAGTGTGTGTTGAATGAATAGCCCCGCTCTCTTCTTTCAGACAGAGCCAATTGCAATCGATTGTGTTGATGACCCAGTGTAGGGCAGGCAATTACATTTTTATACAGTTTATACAGAGACAGTATGGATTAATGGGGAAACATGCATGTATAATGTGAAAAACTGAATACTCGAATACCAATATATAAAATCGAATGCATGCCCAACAAACAAATACCCGAATAATTAAGTAATCTAGGGCCAGTCCTAGATTTTTCCATTTAACTCACTTGTAAAATATAGCTTACACTGTAACGAATTACTGTTATTTTACTGTGGATTTTTAACAGTATCAAACTGTATTTCATAATAACTGTAACATACTATTAAATATTCACACCTTACATGTAAATTAACAGTTAATGTTGGTAAACAGTAAAAGTATTTTACTGTCATATTCTGTAAACCAAAAAACTGTATTTTCTCGTAAACATATATTACAATCAGCACTCAGTAAAATAACAGTAAACTACTAGTGTCTCTGCTGCCAGTAGTTTACTGTTAATTAACGATGACATAAAGTTACAGTGTACGAACGATTTTCTGATTGTATATATATTCCGTATTCTAGTATTGAAATTAGCTGTAGCCGGGAGGCCGGGTTTTAGAACTTTAATTTTAGCGTTACCTGTTACAAAATGTCATAGGCATCACCAGCTCTCAGTGAGTGAAACGCTCTGTGAGCATATCTGCTGTGGTCGATAATATTGATATAGCCCCTGCGTCTGTACTTCTCCAATTTAGAAATGTTTCACCGCTTGAAGATTCTGCCCAATCAGGGCCTCTTTTCCCTGAATGGTATAATGGCAGGCATGTCTACCTTGGCTGTCAATCACATTAATGCACACACACACACACACACACACACACACACACACACACGTGCAACAGGTCTGTCTAGTGGTTCAACAGCAGACCAACGGACAATTTGGAGGGGAAGAGCAGATAAGGAGGGGAGGGGGGGGGGGGGGGGGTTGGTTTGTGGGTTGATGATTCACAAAATTTTGCTCTCATTCATTCATTTTTAGCTAGCGCTCGCTGCAACTCTCACATCCACAACCTACAACCCTCTCTATGTCTCACAGTTCACTCTGCACCTGTCTCTGGTCACTATGTGTCTCACAGTACAGTCCGCACCTGTCTCTGGTCATTAAAATGACACTGGATGATGAACATCATAACCAGTGTTGGGCAGTAACTAGATACTAGTTACTGTAATATTATTACTTTTTCAAGTAACTAGTAGTGTAACCAATGACTATTTCCAAACAAAGTAATACATTTACAATTACTAATCCAAGTAATGTTACAAGAGATTTCTGGTCCTAGCAAACTTAGGGTAGGCTAATTGACCCAACCTGTCCAATCATCTGGTTTGAGAGGCTGCAATGTTTTCACTTGGGCTGATTGTTGACTCCTAAGGTTCATTATTGTTCCAATAAAGAGGATTCAATTCTAAAATGATCTGGCTACACAGGTTGTCATTCTTCAGAAGGTGTAGTGACTGTACAAGTTATATAGTAATGTAACTAGTTACTATTTAATTAAGTAATTCTTTACTTTAATTACCCAGTAATAAGTCAAGTAATATTATTAATTTTTGAAGGAGTAATAAGTAAATAGTATATATTATTACTATTCCTGACTTGCCCAACAATGATCACAAATTCCTTTAGTTTTTGTGACACATGAGAGTGATTGGCGGTTCTAATTCCGGGGCAGGATCAACTGCACCCTACAAAGGCTATACATACACAGCTCTCGTATGAGTTGAGATCTGCCCTCCTGCTGGCGAATGGATTTTGACAATCAATGCAAAGCCACTCTGACTAAGAAACCATCCCATAATTCTCCCAAGTGGGAATGTGGAGGAGGCCGGCGCAAAGAATTTAGCGCCGTAGATTGAATTTTAATGGCTTCGCTCAATCTAGTATAGTGACTCACGGAGAACGGTATCACAAGTTAGGTGGTCTGAATGGAACACAGACGCCAGATGTGACTCATTTTACAATTCAAATGCCAGAAAATCTAGCCAAAGTATACGCCTGTGTGTGTGTGTGTGCGTGTGTGCGTGCGTGCGTGTGGTTTATACAAATCGGCTGCCTTTTAACAATCCTGCTCTGCGATTGATGTAAATGACTCCTCCATAAAGAAGAGTTGCCAAACAAAACCGTCCAAATTATTCCTTGTTATTTCCTTGTGCGCACGCATGGGAGCGTGCACGCCCCTGAACGATTGTCCAGGCCCATCGTGCCCACCGATGTTCTCCTGACATCAAGCCCAGCAGAAATGATAAAATCATACATATGCAAACAACAACACACACACACACATTGTCAGATGTGCTCAAGGATACGATTGCATCTGAAAATCAGCCAGACAAAGAGAATGAGTCAAGATCCTTTCAGTCAAGAATGTCCCCGCCTGTCTCGTTTACCTCCATTGCTCTTTTCTTTCTATCCTTCCCATCTTCCTTTCTTTATTTGCAGATAAGCTCCCTCTACATCTGCATCTCCACTCCTATCCTGCCAGCAGCTGCTTTCTGTTCTTATATGTTCTTCTTCATGGACACTTTTGCCTCCTCTACTGACCTATAGTCCACATCCCCTCCCTGAAATATTAATGATAAAACTCTCCCTCTCAAGGTGTAGTCTCTCCCCCCCTTCTCTCTCTCTCTCTCTCTCTCTCTCTCTCTCTCTCTCTCGCTCACTCATATCAACACGAATCAACAAATCGATCATATTGATGGCACACACAGTATAGTGCATGTGTTTACACGCGTGTACAGCGCAGTAACGCACTGCAACAAGGAGGTAGGTGTGTGTGTGTGTGTGTGTGTGTGTGTGTCGTGCGTGCGTCGTAGACATAAGAGAGCACTGAACAGAAAGCTAATCACGTCCACATTAATATTTCACGCCGCTCGTCGCGCACACCACGGGCTCCAGACGTGACATTGAGCTTAATATGGCGCCAATATAGCGACACATCACAGCGTCCATTGATCGCTGGCGCTATTATACCAACCGCCGTTTGAGGTGGCACGGCGACGCGAGTGTGTGAAAGGGATGTGGATGAGTGGGGGGGGGGGGGCATGTTTCACCGCCTAT
>JAODTR010003806.1:26382-33974 GCA_025399935.1 Amblyopsis rosae | reverse complement strand
GCTCGGGAAAGGGAAGTTTGGGGTCCCTTGCTGAAGCTGCTGCCCCCGCGACCCGACTCCGGATAAGCGGATGAAGAAGATGGAGAAGATGGATAGATGTTTTTTTTAACCACATCTTCCTTCAGCATTCAACAAATGCTGAAGACACTCTCCCAATCTCACTTAGATGCCTGTCACAGAATGTGTGATTTATCTCATGAAAACAGGTGCTTATCACTTCAGCTCGACTGAATCATCTGCACACCCTGAGTGTGCTGAATACCATATGGGTTGGATTCAGGGGGGGTCCAGGCAGAGGAGCTTCCAATACTGGCTACATGGTTTCCATAGTAACAGCATTCCTCTGTGCTCCAGTGCCTACCAGGTGGTGGTGGTGGAGGAGGATGGCTCTCGGCAGGTGCGGAGGAGAGAACTGGGGGCTGCGGACTGCTTCCCCACACCAAACTCCCACAACGAGGCCCAGGCCAAAGGAGCCCCCCACTACTACACGGCCGAGCTGGTTCCCAGCAGCCTGCCCGCGGCCACGCCCTTCACAGTGGGGGACAACCACACCTATAACGGATACTGGAACACACCACTGGACCCTACCAAGAACTATCTAATCTACTTCCAGGCTGCCAGCAACTTCAGAGGGGTGAGAAAACACTGCTAAGGGTTTTGTTTGTGTAGCGACGACTGCACAGCTTTAATGTTTTGGCGACCTTTGACCCGCTCTTATCAGGGCTGTCTGGGGAAGAAGTGGGGGGAAAAAAGAAGCTCGCAGAGTGAAATGGTGGTGCTTGGAAGACCTTATCTGTTACCGAACACTGTTTTGACATTGAAGCTGTTCTGTTTGGGCATATTATCCCCGCTGGTAAATGGATGACTTGTTCTTGCATCATTTAAACAGCAGCAGGCACATTTTTGTCTCCCCAGAATCCCCTCGAAACTGCCTTTATCCCTCGCTAACACTGCAGACAACACACAAGCAAAAGATATCGAAAGGCTGTCATCAGCTTTTAGGGCGTAGCTGGCTGATTATCGGTATAGCACAGCGTGGGTGCCTCTGTGTTGTGCTCCACTCCAGGTAATGCTGAAGTTGATAAATTACCTAATTTTCTAGGAGGTTTTCATCTTTTTTTATTTATTTTCCTCTGAATATTTTCCTCTTTTTTAATTTCTTTTTCCTCTGAATGTTGTCCTCTGGGAAAACCCAACAATGCGTTAAAAGTCTAAACAGTGACTACGCGAGGAGGCGGAAAGGTAATTCAAGCGTGAATTAAGAAAGTGCTGGCTGTTGGCTTTTGTATGTTAATGCTGTTTAAAGCATCAGGGGAATTAAGGAGAAGTGCCCGAGCCTGCCAGGCTATACGTTGCCGTCTATGGGACACCGTAGCCTTCTTCTGTGGTGTCTGGAGAGTTGGAGGTTGTCAGACTAGCAGATATACACAACCTATTAATGTTACAATGCCATTCCAGTTTTTGCCTTACTAGCTTTAGTACTAGCCTTAATAGTGTTTTTTTAGTTATTTGTTATTTTTATTTATTTTTTTTTTTTTATGTTTGAGGAATTAGACATATAGGATTACAAAGCCTGAGAAGAGCTGCGTTGAATTGAAATAAACACTGGCTTTGGCAGATAAGACTCCAGTGGGACCTGAAGGACACGTGATTGACGGGACTCTCTCTCTCTCTCTCTCTCTCTCTCTCTCTCTCTCTCTCCACCTTTCTGTACCAACATCTCCATCTATCTACCAATCACAGGGTCCTTTTAGAAATGCTAGTGTCACTGCATCCATTAGGCCTGGAGTGACAGGATTGACAGGTGCAGCTCGATGCTATATCCCCCCCCCCATTCAACACACTGTTGTAGCCTTCTATTATCATCAATCATCTCCAGGAGTGAGCTGTCACTCACCCTGGTCCCACCTATCCACTGCCTGAATGTATATACTATATATAGACAGTACATAATATTAATGCCTATATTTATAGTAACCCTCTCTGGCAAGACACCAGGCATGCTGTAATGGCACCTGTACATTGCAGGACACAGACAGAGAAAATGGCACTTTACCTATAGGTGATTTAATAACCCCCTGACACCCATCCATAACAGAAGCACACGCTGCTTACAGAGGTGTAGGTGAGAGACAGAATCTGCTTGAAAGTGATTTTCAATCAAATAAAAAAACATTAACAAAAAGCAATTTGGTACCGCTTTAGGTGAAAGGGGTTTGACACCAATCTTGGAGCACATATTAGCATAATTGCCCATAAAGCCTGACTTAACATCTATAAAACCCTGATTTGATAATCTGCCCCTCTGTGTGGTGGTATGGGGGGGGTCAGCAGGGTCTGGGGGTCTCCCGTGGTGAGGGAGAGCAAGAGGCCTCTCACATCACAGTAAGGTGTCATCCCCTCTCAAAGTTTCCATTATTGTGTGAACACAGCAAAAGGCTAGGTGATTTTGACACCACAGACGACGTTTGTACTTGTTCTTCGTCAAGGTCAGGGATCCTGTTATAGTCTTCTTGTCTTTTCTTTTGAGCTTTTTTCTGTCACTATCGTCATTAATTGGGTCAAATGATTTCTGCTTTCCTTTCCCCCACAGGAGACAAGAATCAACTGCATCCGGATTGCTCGCAAAGGTCTATCTATTTCTCCATTAAAAGTCATATTTTCCTCCGTCATATCATTTTACTGATGGATTTGTGTTTTGTAACGGAGGGTGTTTCTAATTAAGCCAGCTTTAAGTGTGTGATTTATTCGTGGGAACATGGGAGATGCCAGACACTTATCCTGGATCATAGACCCTCGGGAGATTTGACAGGGACTTAGTGTTGTTTTTCCGGGTGCCACAGATAAATCTTCCCGTGAGTTAGTCCTGCGCTAACGTCAGTGTGAGACACGGAAGAAGAGCTTGAAAGAAAACATATATACACACACACACACACACACACACACACACACACTCTCATTCTCTATCTAAATGTATTAATTTTTTTTTCTTTATTTTTGAAATACTGATATTGACATTTTGGCATTCCCTTTCTGAGTTCTGAGGGCTTTGAAATTCGGAAGGCAGCGGCGCATTCAATTTCCCTCTGAGAGGAAGAGAGCGAGCGTGTTTGCTCGAGAGAGAGAGAGAGTGCAAGATAGAAGCAAATCAGTTCAAACAATAGAGGACAGGCAGAGAGTGAGAGAGGAATGGAGAAATGGAGAGAGTCAGACAGACCGAAGGTTGGGGGGGGGGGGGGGTGAATTGGCGCTTCTTCGCCCTTCCATCCCTGTTGAATTATGTCAGAAGTCTGCCGTGCTCTTGAGAGAAGGGCCTATTAAAAATGTGATTCCTCTCCCTGACCTCTTCGTCTCTCATGTGAAGCATGACGTCAAATGCTTTGCTATCCCGCCGTCTGCATCCGTAGTACACTGTAGCGTTTCAGCAACCACCGTTTACTTGTTTGTGAAAATAATATGTCAGGCCCCAAGTAGAAATGTATTCCTTCAGATGTCTGTTATCTTTCTCAGTCAGCACTTTCCTCTTCCCTCTTGTTCCTCACCACTGTATGCAGGGATGAATGTGTGACTAATGCTGGCAAATGATGATAATGCACCTACATTTCCTACTGTAGTTTCAAGTCTGCTTCTTGGAGGAGTTTGGGTTCATCCAGCAGAATGTGCAGGCTGCGTTGGTACCAGGGGCTTGTTGCCATCGCCAGTCCACAGCCAAAGCCATTCAGTGCTCAGTTTCTAGGAATAACAATAATAATAAATGAATAACTAGGTCCACCCCTCACAAACAATTCTGTTTCGGTCTCCATATCAGTTACAGTACAAGGTTCCGCACAAGGAAACCAAAAATGTCCTGGCATAATAACACGACAACACGGACTCTCTAGAGTCTGAAGTCGCGACAGTTGCTAAATGGTTGCTGCATCAATGTGACATCAAAACTGTAATATCTATATTCAAACCACCGCATTAATGATTGGCTGTGAAATGACTCGTTAAAAAGCAGAACGTTAATGACCGTGAATGCTAATGCATGATACTATGTTTTTCACTACGCGAGAAACATGACAGGATCCCAGAATCCTCAGCAAGACAAATGCAGAGAGAGAGAGAAAACATATTTCATGGTCCTGGCACGCAGTGATGGAAATATGAAGACAGCGATTCAGTGACTGTGACATAAGGGTGGGGAGTTTGCTGTGGAAAATAGCAGCCGGGATGAAAGTCTGTGTCTCCCAGACTAACTCTCCTCCAGCAAGGCTGCAGGCAGCTTGGTGGTAGCTCTCCTCTCTCGCTTTCTGACTGAACACATCAGGTTTATCAAAGTACAATAGCATGGATGTCATTGTATTAAACGTGGCACAATACACTGTACTTCACAAAAGCACCACTACTTTTATTACTAATAATATACAAAAACAAGGCAAACATATCACTCTTGTTAGCAAGTATTCCAGAAATAGTCAGTATGTTGAGAACTGCCACTGTAGTGATTCAGCTATCCTGGAGAAAGCGTGTTGATATTTGAACCCACATCAAAACAAACCCACCACTCCCTTCAATGCCATAGGGTGCTCCCTCAGAAGCGCCACGCCCCAAATCGGACACACAGTGCCAAGGCTGTGTTGTTGTGGTATGTCTGCAACACTTTGTTTGTGTTCTCACTTTTGGAGCCAGGGCTGTGTATTAGGGATGTGCATTTTGGTCGTTTTGACTGCTCGAGTACCCGACAGAGAAATCGAGCGAGTACTCGAGATTTTTATTCTGGGCCCGGGAGAGATTAAATGCATCAGAAAACTATAGGATGTTCCAGGCAATGCGAGTTTCTTACTTGAATTAAAGTATTTCATTAAAAAGCCGTCACAGACGAGCACTCGAGTACTCGAGTATCCGTGCCCATCCCTACTGTGTACACAGTAGCTTTTTTTTTCAGCGTAAATACAGAATGTAGCCTTGCGAGAACATCCTGACCTCGCCAACTTCAGTTTTATTTTGCTGAGCGAATTAGTCTAGAAAGCCTACAAGTCATTTTGGATGTGTCTGAGTAGCAACTGAGCTTAACCAATCAGAGTCGTATTGATAGCTATACGGGCGTGGATTAGGTTTGCCGACAGTGAAAACGACCAGATGGTTCATCCAATCAACTGCCAAGTGTTCTTTGAAAGTGCCTGTCCATTACAATAGTTTCGATGTAGGGTTTCCCAGATGGTCTTGTGACTAACACTTCATCTGGCATGTCAGGTTATACAGAACTAGAGCTAGTTAGAAAGCAGTAGCTTCTGCTGTGTGGGATTAAAAGACTACAATGCCATCTGCAGTTAATACCTACCAGTTTGCTTCCCGTCACTGATCTCCTATTATATACCGTATATTAGAATTGAGAGCGAGCTGCAGGCTTTAAATAAATATACTAACGTGGTGCCAATCCAGCATAAACTCAGCTGCCTCTAAAGCTGCTTTTCAAGGAATAATACTAGTTTGTGTTACTCTATCACTGTTGTGTTGTACTATACACCTGCACATATCTTTCCCTTTAGTGACACCTTAGGTTAGGAGAGGAAATGTCGCCATTTTGTTTAGTCGTTAGATGTGGCTCCTTTTCAACAAACTTGCTCAGAGAAATACATATTTTTGTCACTTCTGATATATCTTCAGAATTTTAATTGGGTCGGTGGAATTGTGATTATACCAGGTAGCCGTGTGAAATGGCAAAATATCTGTTTCCGTGAAAAAGTAACACATTATAATGTTAAATTATGAATGATTTACCCAGAGGCTGACTTGTTAGTTACACACATCCATCTTGCTCTTCCCTCTCTGTCTGGTTGCTTAGCGGCCTGTAAGGACTCCAAACGGGCTCTGGAGGTATCCCAGCATTCCGAGGACATGGGGCTGATCTTAGGAGCATGTGCTGGGGGTCTGGTGGTCCTAATCCTCCTACTTGGGGCTGTTGTCATCGTAGTGAAGAAGGGGTAAGTGGGTGTGTGTCGGGAGGGTTTCTGTGTCTTTGTGTGTTCTCTCTAATTGATATGATGGGCTAGAGCTCAAGGCAATGTGACACCTGTTAGCCTCAACCGTCTCCAGCCTAGACTTGTTATTGTTCCTAAGTATCCCATCCATGGGAGTAAATCCATCTCAATTCCAATTTGGCAGCTACGGCTTATTGAGAAGAGCACCCGCAATGCCCGTAAATTACAACCAAACTTAGTGAAACGGCAGCGCATCAATCCTAAACTCTCTGCCGCGAAAGTCAGCCAAGCTGTAGTGTTTCATCTCATCTTTTAATTTCAAGGTCTACGTGTTGGCTGAGCGCGTGCGCCCCAAAACATTCGAATGCATCCGGCTAGTGTCGGATTCTCTGGCTGCCTTCCACCTGCAAATTACCTCTGTCGTTGAATGCACCTGCAGTGTATTCTTCCTGCGCTCGCTAGGCAGCGGTGGAGCACTCATCTGAGTGTGAAATATTCCATCAAGGGGCATGTTATTCCATTGCCCACTCAATTACATGAGGCGAGCAGCTGTGAGATGCCAGCGGATGAGCTAGTAATTGGTTAGGAAGGTTGTTTTTTTTCTTTATGCTTTTTTTTTTGGAGAGGCGAACTTTGCTGCCTGGGGGTTTTCTCTGGAGGAATTGGAAGGGGGTTGGCTGTATGAATGGGGCTGTCTGGAAGCAAAGAAGTGACTGATAAGATTCAGACGGCCAATCTCAGCGGCACAATGCGGTGCAGGTCACGTGCTCCTGTAGAGTGTCGGTCTACCGTGTTTCTGTTGAGACGCGTCCATAATCGGCAGCGGGGGCCGTCCCACAGCTGAATGTATCCAACTGCCACTGGCGTTTTCCTGGTGTGCTCCATCCGTGGCTTTGCTAGAGGCATCCCAGCATACAGAGCATCTTCATCTGTCTGATACCGGGCCATCTTGATGAACCATGCTCACCTCTCCTGTTCTCTTCACCTCTCTCTCTCTCTCTCTCTCTCTCTCTCTCTCGCTCTCTCTCACCCTCCCTCTCACTCACTCTCTCCCTCTCTCTCTCTCTCTCCCTCCCTCTCTCTCTCTGCTTTCCTTCCTCCTCCATGCTTAACAGAAGGGACTTCTATTCGTACCCTTACTACCCGTAAGTTGCTCCCCCCCCAACCCTCCCCCCCGCCTCTGATCCTAACCACTATCCTAGAGTCCCCCCCCCCCTCACTCCCCTCACCCACCCACACACCCTCCACTCACACACACCACCACAGCCACCTGCCCTCTGTAGCCCAGAATGACCTTGGCTCTGTATCTCCCACCCCATCCACCACCCGCTATCTCACCCTCTCACCTGCGCCCTCACGGCAGGCATCTGCGTCTCCTGTATTCTCCCCTCCATCCACGGTCCCCCCCACTAGCCCCGCTCCTCCTCTGCTCTCACCCACATCGCCTCATCGGCCTCTGACGCCCTGCACACATCTCTGCTCTCCCCTGCTGTTGCCTCCACTCGCCTCAAATGGTCTCTTCTCTCCTCTGCTTCCTCCTCTTCTCCTCTCCTGTGCTTATCCTCCTCTTCTCTCTCCTGTCCTCTTCTCCTCTCCTCTCATCTCTCCTCTGTTCTCTCCTCTTCTCTT
>JAODTR010003806.1:0-23872 GCA_025399935.1 Amblyopsis rosae | reverse complement strand
TGGTCGCTTTTTCACCCCCCCCCCCCCCCCCCCACTCCCCACCGCTGCCTGCAGAAATAAACAAGATGAAGGGAATCGGCGTGCACACAGCTGTCAGGCTCCATAACCCTCATTTCCCACTGTGCTGTCGCCAGCACCACCATTGATCAGGCCCGTCGTGAGGCTCCACGCGCGTCTGCGAATGACACAGGCCCTTGTCGCGGGTAAAACGCGGGGAAGGGAACATCTGGAGCGCTCTCTCGGCGCATGCTTTTCAGTAAACAGGGATGCGACATTCCCTCAAGGGCCGCCAGGAAACATCGCCGCTGTTTAAAGGCTGCATTAATTACTGCTGCGGGCGCACCACTGCCTCTTCTGGCAGAGCAGGGAATTGCAGTTGTGATGCACCACCCAAACAGAGGGTGTACAGTATATCTGGCTACGCATCCACAGCCCTCAGAGCCTCTTTCGTCTCCATACCTCCCAGACGTTTCTCACAACTGCAGGTAGATAATGTGAGCAGAATACAGGCGAACACCGTGAGCTATTTTAAATGTAGTCAAGTCTGCCGTTATTGCAGCAGTCCATGCTATTACACGAGCCACTGGAGGCGGATGGGATCCTCCAAGGACACGAGGGAGCTGGGGGGACGTTGTTATGCAGGATTACATCAGGCTTTACCTATATGGGATCCAGTGGCAGATGTAATCCCCTGATCAGCATGCTTTCCCCGGCCCGGGCCCCGAGGCCTCAGGTGGGCCTAATTTGGCCGCCTCGCCTGCACAGGGTTGGTCCACAGCTGATGAGGGAATTAGCGCTGCGTGGGAGTATTGCCTGGTGTGTGCCTCAATGTGCCCGTCTGCTGAGCTGGGAGATCAGAGTCCGGCGGGCATCACGCACGCCACAATGTGACACAACTGTAGACACAGCAGCACTTCTCCCATACTGCTGGCTCTGGTGCCGTGGATGAGCTCGTCGTATGTATTGCCTATCGCCGTTAATGTATTATTAATGCAGCAGTTTCTTGGTGGCGGGAGGCTGTGTGCAGAATAAGATGACTTGGCCCTGTCATTGTTCCCGAGGCCCGGCCTTGTCTCAGTAGGCCCGGCCTTGACTCAGGAGGCCCGGCCTTGACTCAGGAGGCTTGTCCTTGACTCAGGAGGTCCGGCCTTGTCTCGGGAGGCCCAGTCTTATCTTTAGAGGCCCATTCTTGTCTCTGGATGCCTGGCCGTTTCTCTGGATGCCTGGCCTCATCTCTGGATACCTGGCCGTATCTCTGGAGGCCACACGTCAGAGTTGTTCAACAGACATAATCATGTTGTGCTAACCCGTTAGTGAACTTGATCTGTAAATTCAATATGCATGATGCTTTTTTATTGGCCTTTATTTGCTTACATCCTTTATGAATATATGTCTGCCTTCCAGAGCTTTTTTGACGGCTGGGATGTCACCAAAAAGAAAGACAAGACCAAAGGCAGACACGATAGCTTACTCAGCCGTAAGTTCTCCATGATGGTTTTTCCTGCATGTCGGAACCATTTATTTAATCAACACCTCAAACACTTTTGGCAATATAATAAATGTACATAGTTGAAGGCAAATGCATGTGGGTGTTTGTTTAAAAATCAATTTAGCCACTAACTTCACTTTTATTCGCACAGCACCGTGCATTAAGCACCTTTTTATATTCACAAGAGAAAGTAAACTGTATTTTGTAATAGAACTAATATGAATCTTGTCAACATCATCACTTTTGATTCACCACTGAGTGCTCTTTGATAATAGAATTTCCATAATGAAAAAAGCTGATAATGTGAAACACTGAAAATGTAAACACCATTACCACTGAACACCGAGGCCTCCTGTTTATTCACCCCCTCCAGATGATCGTCATCAAGTCAAGATGCACTCTTTACTGGCCGACCCCAGTGCCGACTACGTCAACGCCAACTACATCGACGTGAGTCACTGTGTTTTGTATGTCCTCTTCTCCCGCCCACTGTGCCTGACCCTCCTCACAGAGCTGCGGAAGCCACAGCTGTGAGCGACGGCCCTGTTAGTTCCCCTGCAGTGTTTACCCGTGACATGGTCCTTAAGCAGAGGACATGTGGACACGCGGCCGTCTGAGGACCTGACAGCTGCCTCTCTTGCTCAGACAGGCTTGTTATGTAATGACAGCAACACTGAGTGCTGTGCTAGTGGCAGAGCAGCGACGCGCAGGCTTTGAGGTGGACATCTCAGCATCTCCAGACGACCCTGCGAGACCCCTCCCCATAAGCTTCAAACGCCCTGGTGAATCACCCGGGCGCTTTTCTCCGTGGTGATGGCCGTGGAGCCTACCGTCCAGCGCCGCAGATCCTTTCATCTGCTTTCAAATATTTTGATCTCACCTGTGTAGTTCAGGTCGAATGCGTATCACAGAGTCTCCCCTCCCCAGCAGCCAAAAGCTGGGCTGGATCCTGCAGCCCCCCTACATCACCCCCCCTCCTCCCCCCACCAGAGCATGTCTTGGCAGCAGCTTTTGTGTTTGATTGACGAGCTGTGTCTTAGGGACGGCTTCTGCCTCCTTGAACGATGGCCAAGACCGCAAGCACTCGCCTCATTCCCCCCTGACGCTCACTCACAAAGTGGGGGTCACTTTTAAGGTGACTCCCTTTATGGCATCGCCCACTTACGCACTCGACCACAGCTGTCAGATCCAAACTGGAGGGGAAGGGGGGGAAGGGGGGGGGGGGGTATAACAAGAGCGGCCCCAGCGCTGTTTTTATGCACTCCATTGTCTCTCCATTGTCTGCGGAAACAAAACCAAGTGTAGAGCAGGCAGAGAGGGCTTGCGGCGGTGCAGGATGCCTGACTCAGCCTCCATGGGCGAACGTGGGTTAAGGGAGCTATTTAGCTTCAGGACACTTCATCCCTCGGCAATGCGTGCGCGTGCAGGTTCCATTAGGAATGGGCGCTCCCAGGACCCCTGCGTCATTAGGGGGCTGTTTGCACGCCGCGCCAGGTAGACCCTGGCTTACGTAGCAGAGTGACGCTTCCAAATGATTAATGGACGAGGCACGGGCTGGGATGTGTTTTTTTATTTTTTTAAAGGGTAAATGCAGTTGTCTTCCATCTCTTTCCCATTCACACAGGTTGACACGTTCTCTTTGTGGACAGAGGGCTGTAAGTTAAGACCGTGAGGCTGGAGTGCATCTTTATGTTTTCTCTGTCGTCACAACAACCTTTCAGCAGAGATAGTTACACAGTAGTTTTCAAGTACACAGCGGCGATAATTGCTGTTGGAACACCAGATGTTATTGTTAACTGTGAAGCATCAGCTTTGGATTTGTCTTTTTTTGTTGGGAAGGGGGGCGGGAGGTGGGCCGGGGGGGGTGATTTGATACTCTCTACAGGTGTGAGATGTCATCTCTCACTAACGCTCCTCCTCGTCCAACCACAATAACGAGCTCTCCTTTCCCCCCTCCCTCTATGCCCTGTTCCCCTCTTCTTCTCTTGACCGCTTGGTGCCTCTTAGATTCGGATTAACAGGGAAGTAAGTACATTGCTTCGCCTCTCTCTCTTTGTGCCGCTCTCTCTGCTCGCTGGCTTCCACTCATCGTTGTCTCGCCATGCCTCCCCCCCCACCCCCATCATGGCTTCACTCCAACTGCTGATCCCTCCATCTCCTCTTCCGCTTTGAGCCATCAAGTCGCTTGCTGACAAAAGTGATTGCTTTTACCCAACAGATGAATTTACCCCCGAATAGACTGCAGAGGTCTGCCACGCCTTGTTCATTGTTGCTGTTTTAACACTCCACTGAGACTAATGATGTCCCAGTAAAGCCCGTATTAACTGTAGAGGCATGTAAGGCATCAATAAGTATATGTCAGGTGTAACGCATGTTTCATGAATGTGGAACGTGTGATTCTTTTTAAGCCTCCATGTCAAGTTTAGAATGTGCAACCCTATTAAGGTTAGTGGTCTAATGTGAGATAGAACTTTCGTAATGCCCCGGATTGACATTCAGGATGAAATACTATATGAATTTAATCAGCCAAATGTATTGTGTTGTTGTGATTATCATTTTTTTCTCAAAAACACACAATCTAGACAAGAGCCGCTGAGCTCCACATACTGTAGAAGCTATTCAATCAAGGGTTTTACGGCAATTGATTTCCCAAGTACTTTCCCAAGTGGGTCTGCAACCCACCTGAAAGCGACTGTAATGTATACAGTAGGTGCTCCAACATCTTGATTGAATGACATGGTTAAATTGCTGTCATTTTACATTGGAAAAATAGTATAGGCCTATAACATATCTGAAAGCATGTGTTTTCAGTTCTCAGAGACTAGTGGGAGTTACGGGCTAACCAGCAGGATGCACAGGTGTTTCTTTTGGTCCCGTTCCCATAAAGTATAAGACTGCCAAAGCTCATATTTCACTGTAGAGCCGCCTCTGTCATATTGTTTATATATTTAGGCTGCCTGTTCAGGTTCCATGTTGAGTTACTTAGTGGCGTCTCATGGACATTGACAAAACAGCATACAACCATTCTTGACTACAATCCTGGAAATACACTTGCCCCTCATTTTGATATGGTCAAAGCGTGTATGTCATGTCTGAGCTGGATAAGCTCTGCATGCTTTCCTACCTCCCTACCCATTGTGCATTCACACTGCCTATCCCAGCTTGACTGCTACTGAGGAGTTTGGTTGCCACGGTGACAGACAGGAAGCTGCCTGGCCCGGGGATGCTCAGCAACAGAGGCTCATGGGAATGAGGGTCACTGCTCTCTCTCACAGAGGTGGCCATCTATCTCAACTGCCCTCTGTGGCATGGCGGTTATGGAATGCAATGCGGGCGGATGCCTGGCTGAATAGGAGGAATTGTGTGTGTGTGTACAGTATGTCTACATTATGCATGGCATGTGTGTATACCCATTTGAGAAATCTTTTCTCTGTGTGTGTCTTTGGTATGTACAGTATGGTGTGTGTGTGTGCGTGTGTTTGTGTGTGTGTGTGCGTGCGTACAGTACCAGTTAGAATCACAACACAAGAGTGATGGGCACTGCAGTGGGCCTAAGCTTAGACATGCATCTTTGTGTGTTGCCTAACATTCATCACAGCACCATGGGATGTAAGGCCACCAGTGGTAGCCTTTTCCGGATCCTTCCGCGGTGCATCATAGTTACACTATCGTACTGGCAGGGCTGAAAGCATCGGTCAGTATCATTCAGGCAGAATTACTCCCAGAGACAAAGATCACTCACTGTCAGTCTGCTTTGATTGGCGCCACCTGTCAGCCTGTAAAACACTGTGCCCGGCCTGTCTGGCGTTTGCCAGCCTCACCTTACTGTAATGGCTGGGTTCAGATGCACTATTAAACAGAGAAAAGAACTCAATAAAAGAGAGCTATTGTCATCTATGTCTGTTATGATTCAAGGCAGACACCTTAGTGAAGACGGTAAGTGGTGTGAAACATGAAGCAATCAAAAGAATATGGCCTTTTCAAAACATTTGAGGCCCTGAAGAGTCTTCTAATTGAAGTCAGTCAATAGCAGCCACAGTGGCCGTGGATTGCTGCCATTTGATCCAGCTCTCAGATTAATAAGAAATGACATAATGCCATAAGTGGAGGAAGAAATGATGGATAGAGGGAAAATGGATTGGAAGGGTGAAATTAGTTAGAGGGCTTTGTTTTATTATGCGATTCTGTGATTATTAATATATCCTCTCTCTCTCTCTCTCTCTCCTTTTTTCTCCTCAACTGTTCTTCCTTCCTCCCTCCATGACTCATCAATTCTATGCAGGGCTACCAGCGGTCCAACCACTTCATCGCCACACAAGGTGAGTGTGTTCTGTAGGGACAGAGCTATTGAACTGGAATAGGTAGGCAGTCGTTACAGTATATAGCAGCCTGACTGTGATTGGTTGACATGACCCTTGTACTACAACTTGACGTATACAGTACCGAGTCCGACTGACCTTATTGTGCCCATTTTGCCATGTGTAATATTGTATAAACTACATCAATGTCATCGCTAAGCTATTTATTAATATACTGTACTGTGTATACTGTATATATATATACTGTACTGTTAAACTGTAGTTGTTATTAATACTGTATGTAAATGTGGTGCATATTTCACATAATGGTGCATATTTCACATAATAAATCAAATTAAACTGTCGCTTAGCCACCCCGCATATGTGAGTGCAAAGACACACACTAAAACATGACACAAACCCTATTTTCAGATATAGACACATCACTACAAGCGCGCACACGCACGCACACACACACACGTGCCCGCACACACACACGCACAGACACACACACACACACCTCTTGTGCATGAAGATTCCAGTAAGCACACACATGCTGCATCTCTCTCTCTCTCTCTCTCTCTCTCTCTCTCCACCCCCCCACTCTCTCTCCCCCTGCGGTCATGCTGTCGCCCGCCCGCCCACCCACACACACACACACGGCCATGTACACACTGCTCCAGTAAAGCGAGGCGCTTGTCCCTCTCTGTGCTTGTTGAACCCAACATGTTTTGCATATAGACACAGCCCCCCCCCCCCCCCCCCCCCCCCCCCCCCCCCCCCCCCTTCCCCCCGCGTGACTGGCTGCTCCTCTGCGGTAGGCCGGGTGAAATTGATCCATTGGCAACTAGAGGCAGGTGCTCTATTATGGCCAAAGATGTGGGGAGGGGAGGGGAGGGATATGGGTGGCTGGGGGTGTCTGGGGGACAAATGCCAAGCGCACTCTCTTGAAAGAGCCACCGTACCGCCACATGCATGCAGATTCACTCCGTCCTGCGCCATCCGTGGCCCGCACGACCGCCCCCGGCCTTCTGGCAAGTCCCTGGCTTTCTGCTCCGGCTGAACAATCGGCTGCGCGCGCCACCGGCGTACATGTAATTCAGACATGGGCAGGGCCATGTTAGTGGTGGAAAACGCAGCCGAGGCAAATAGGGAATGCAGTAGTACTAGTAATAGTAGTATTGGGGAGTGGGGGAGGAAGAAAAACTGCCTGCTTTTACACAATGAAACCCAGAGAGGCCACAGTCAGCTCACCCTGGGTCGACCAATGTAACAGCCCTGTCTCAGCGCCGGCTAAAGGGAACCACGGTACTCAGTACTTAAATGAGCACAAAGAAATTGTTTCTCCTCCAGCAGCTCCCTTTCCCCTCCCCTCCTCAGAAGCTCGGCAGGTTTGACCCGCGGCGCACGCACCGCCGAGCGATTTCTTTTTGATTCCTCTCGTTAAGGCGAGAGAGGAGACGCTCCGCGTTTGATCACACGGAGTCTGCCGAGATCAGAAGTTGTGCTGCGCGGAGGCTGCTCCCCCCGACACAAGACATAACGCACGCTGCCACTTCAGAACACACTCGCCCAGTCAGAATACTGTGGGATAAAGCAAACAATTTCAAACAATGCACAACAACACACAACCACCTCCAAGCATCCTTCCCGCCAGAACGCCATCTTATGTCCTCTGCAGGAGGTTACAGGGTCACGGGGGGGGGGCATTTGGTTTTATTAACAGGGGCACAGTGCATCAAGCACAGCGGGCCGTACGAGGGAGGACCCACAGATATTTTCCTAGCCGCCGGTGTAATGAAATCAATGAAAGTGTCATCGGCCGTGGTGGGTTGTGATTTGTGGCGGCAGGTTGGACCTCCGCAGCACACGGGGGGGGAGGGGGGTTGTTTACACAATTGCATGCAGAGGATTTGTGGGTGTTTTGAAATTGCATTCCATCCCGGTATTAGGTGAACACGGGCGCCGGGACGATAGTTCACAAATGACACACTGTTGCTCTATTGTGTGCCACAGGTTACACTGTGCCGCCGCGCCTGATGGTTATAGCCGCTATTTGCTGTGACTTATGGCTTCCCCCTTTTCTCCCTCTGTGTCCTCCTTCTTTATCCTTCTTCTATCCCCGCTCTGGCCTCTCCTCCACTCCCCCTGGTGTGTCCCCCCCTTCCTCCTCCCGCAGGGCCCAAGCAGGAGATGATCTATGACTTCTGGAGGATGGTGTGGCAGGAGAACTGCTTCAGCATTGTCATGATTACCAAGTTGGTGGAGGTGGGCAGGGTACGTCCCCCCCCCCCCCCTCCTCTCCTGCCGAGGGCTGTGTTCTCTGGGGGTCTTGCCACGGCTGGCTGTAGAGCACCCTCTATAGCCCTGGGTGGGAGAGGGGCCGCTGGCGATGTGGCTAGTCCTGCCGCTCATTTATTCCAGAACATTCCTGCTGTTTTTTTCTTTTCACACCGGCACATTTGAGCAGCGGGAGGACTTCATGGCAGCCTTTGAATTCACCTCGAAGCCAGTTATGCAGTTAAATGGCTTTTGTGTTCACAGCGACAATAATGCTGTTGATTTCTTTTGTTTTCGCGCGTCAGTCAAGTGCGATGACACCTGGAGAAGCAGTTATGTGACGTGTGTGTGTCCTTTGTGCCTTTCTTCCGTCTTCAGATGAAGTGCTGTAAGTATTGGCCGGATGACAGTGAACTCTACGGAGACATTAAAATAACACTGCTGAAGACCGAGACGCTAGCAGAGTACACCGTGCGCACCTTCGCAATGGAGAGGGTGAGTCACCCTCTCCATTCTTATTTCTGTCTGGAGCCCACACTCTCTTAACACTCATGTTCACATGTAGTTGGTCACGTCAGTGTCTGGGATGCTCTCAGCTTGGATCCTTACCCTACATTGACACGGGCGACAAAACACTCATTGTCAATGAGAGTAGGGATTTAAAGTGACAAGTGGCCGTTGCGAAGCCAACTAGGTGGGGCCAAAATAGACTGGAGGATGCATTTGAATGCAAATACAGAGCGATGCCACGAGACGGGCTGTGTAGCACACGTTGCTGAACCTAATGATCCAACCAGTGCTACGGAAACAAGCCAGGAACACCCACAAGCAACACGGGTGTTTTGTCGTCCGCGTGAACGCAGGGTTAAGCCCCAGACACAGATACATTCCAAGCTGTGGTTGCCTAGGTATCCCTTTCAAATATTTCCCACCTGAAATTGTCAATGATAGCCTTAACTCCCATTGGTAGTTGCCGCTATCAAATCGCCTCAAGCTGAGATTATCTTATATCGGTACCCACTGACTGTTATTTTACCTGCCATGGCTACAAGTCACTGAATTGTCATTGAGATTCCATGGTATCTTGTTGCTACATCGCTGCTAGTCTCTCCCAGCGTGTCTGGGGCTTTAGACTGTGTGTGTGTGTATGTGTGTGCAGCGAGGCTACCCTGCCAAGCACGAGGTGTGTCAGTTCCACTTCACCTCCTGGCCCGAGCACGGCGTGCCCCACAACGCCACAGACCTGCTGGCCTTCCTGCGGCGGGTCAAGGCCTCCACTCCAGCTGACGCCGGCCCTGTGGTCGTCCACTGCAGGTAACCGCCGGCAACCGGAGAGCGACCTTGTTACAGGCTGCCATTTTGTTAGAGTTCCCCTCCAGTCAAGTGTGTGAATTGAAAGATGAAATCAGTACTGAAGGGGAATTGGATGGAATATGTCTACCAAGCATATCCCTATTTGTACTGATGACATATATATATTGCCAAGTTAGTAAGGTTTATATCATTAAATGTAAGTTGTAATCCAAATGTAAATGTTAATGGAACTAAATACTAGTACACATGTATTATGCAAACTGGAGACATTTGGGAATGCATACTAATCTATAGTGGAGATAGACACGACAGACATGTTGAATCCTAGACCTTGGTAGCTGCTTATTTATGAATGCTGTGTTGTGAGCATGACAGACCACACCAATCTCCTGGCCGTCATCTCTGATTGCGTTCTGCCATCCACAACATCACTCAATAGTTCTAAAATCCACTCAACGGCCACGATGAAATATACCTCCCAAAACACAGAGAGAAGGCCCGCTTCATCGTCGTTGCCATTTAAATAAAGACTTGCGCTTCCCCCATAGTTGAATTATTATAGTTGTAAATGATTGTAGATCATTCCATTCCTGCCGTGCTGCTAGGAAATTAGCCCTCGTTTACAGTGGGTGCTAGAACAGTCCCAGATCTTCTCACGCATCTTCTTCCCTCAGTCGACCATTGTCTTCTCCCCTCTGTGACAGCATTGGTGCTGGCAGGACGGGATGCTACATTGTGTTGGACGTCATGCTTGACATGGCGGAGTGCGAAGGCGTAGTGGACATTTACAACTGCGTTAAGACCCTCTGCTCGCGACGCATCAACATGATCCAGACAGAGGTGGGTTGTTACAAACTCAGACAATATGGCCGCCATCCCTATTGTCGTGGATCCTGACGTTTTTCTGGAATCTATTGATTCTAGAAATAGCGGTGATTTTTAATTTTCAAATTTTCTGGTACTAAACAAGAAAGGTTGTTATTAAAAAGTTTTCTGTTTTTCCGTCATGTCAATATAATATATACTAATAAAATTTATGAAGCCTTTCTTTTATCTAGTTTAACAGTTGAATGGAGCTTTTTCCAATTACACAGTACATTTAAAATTTTATATAAATTAAAAAAGATGAGAAAATCGTTAAATTTTTCGACTCCCTATAATTTTAAATGCGATCACCACTCAGTGATCTCCTGTTTGGCTTGGTGTCAAAGTGAATTTTCCAGTTAATTACACCACATACAATGTTATTTAGCAGCTGATCGTGGAACACAGAGGTACTGTATGTTCTGAGCTCTTTATTTTTATTGTGTATTTGTCGTCAAGGGATTAAAGCGTTGAAGAAATACGGACTGTTGTGACAATTGGCTGACATCCAACAACAGTAATTATACTGTATATTGTTCTTTCCAGTAGGCAAATACAAATCATGGCTTTGATGGGCGACAAGTGATCTGTGCCTCACCAGAGACCTCAATGCTCCCATTGCAAGCCCTTTTAAATGATTTTAAACATTGAATAAGGGAAATGCTCACAGTTACCTGCACTTGTTAAGTAACATGACTAAATATTGTTACCTTGTTTATGCACTGTATGCTTCTGTATTTTGTCAGACTTGTTTTTCATGTCAATGTTGTGATTTGCTGTTGCCTTTTTGCTGATTTTCGACCTTGGCTTGACTAGGTCTCACTTGTAAAACAGGTTTTAATCTCAGTGTTAAATAAATACATGTTATACAATATCTACAATTTAGTTTACACCTCATTGCATTGAATATATGTCTGAGCCAGTTTATTTCCTAATAAAAAGCCTTTTATCATTAATTGCATTGGGAGGCAAAGTCAGGGTTGCTGCGGAATATTGTGACAAATAAGGCCATTGAGACCACTACATAATTGAACTTGACCTAAAGCAGCAGTCTTTAACCTTTTTAATAAAAATACATTTCCACGTTTGCTGATTGCATTTAGAATCTGATCAGATTTGCTTTTACAAGCAAGTATGTCAGAGAGGAGAGACAAAAGTAATTTAGCCAACTTAACATTTAGCACACAGGTGTTACCGTGATGCAATCAACTGGCATGGTGGTGCTATTGATCTGTTCTCGTGTGGCCTGCGCCCCCAGGAGCAGTATGTGTTCATCCACGACGCCATCTTGGAGGCCTGCCTCTGTGGAGAGACAGCCATCCCCACCAGTGAGTTTGCCCTGACTTACAAGGAGATGCTGAAGGTAGACTCCCAGAGCAACACCTCCCAGCTCAAAGAGGAGTTCCAGGTAGGACTTGTGTGTGTGTGTGTACACGCATGCACACACACACACACACACACACACACACACACACACACACACACACACAATACCATTTCAGAAAGTATGCACTATGCACCCTCGAACACACCTGCACATTATAATCCTTCAATATCCAAAAACACATTACTAAAATGACTTATTATCATAATGTAATGCATCTCTTTGACTTGGTTGTTTTCCTCTGCGTTAAAATATTTGTAATGAATGTGTGAAAAAAAGTCTCATAATAAATGAATACAAAATGTGTCTACGCTTATGCACCTGTACCGGTATAAGATTTATTGTTGCAACGATACAGCCTGCTATGGTTAGATGTAGCTAGCCGTTGCCCATTTTCTGATGTAATGTCTGGTGAACTTTGACCAGAAAAATTACACATTGTCTTCACATGCAACACAATTACTTTTTTTTTTTCGCTTCTCATACACCCAGCCCAATAAAATGGCCCCAATTATAATTGGACATGTAGCTGAGGTGCATATACTAGTAACAGGCTGGAATGCTCTATTCATTTTGTCCAAAGCAATGGGGAGTCATTCACAATATGAAGCAAGTAAGATAATCACTTCAATTTTCCCTCCCATTTCAATTTCCACAGCCTCATAATATGCGTATTCATAATGCATGAGATTGAGAGATTGTGCCGAATGTGTTTTTA
This sequence comes from Amblyopsis rosae, assembly GCA_025399935.1. Lineage (NCBI taxonomy): Eukaryota > Metazoa > Chordata > Actinopteri > Percopsiformes > Amblyopsidae > Amblyopsis > Amblyopsis rosae. The sequence continues at coordinate 11,525 of JAODTR010003806.1, read as the reverse complement.
TCCATTAAGTCTCTTGGTGGTTTTGACTGATAGTACATTTGGTTTGAAGTTTCTCTGAAGCGATTATAGAGGGAGACACTTCTGCTAGTCTGCTTTTGACAGTTGGACGTATGAGCAGGGATTCGCTTTTGTTGTTGTTGTGGCCTTTTTGTCTTTGCTTAAGTTTCTCTGCTCTTTCGTCTGTTATCACCAACTTGATCTTTGCTTTGAAGTGTAGATAGATACACCAATGCAAGACACACGCACACGCAGACACACACACACACACACGCACACACACACACACACACACACACACACACGCACACACACACTTGCTTTCACTAACAAACTAAGTCTAATTTCTAATGGTCGTCTTCCTCTCGCGGTCCCCGCCAGACCCTGAACTCGGTGACCCCCCACCTGGACGTGGAGGAGTGCAGCGTCTCCCTGATGCCCAGGAACCGCGAGAAGAACCGCAGCATGGACGTGCTGCCTCCGGACCGCGCGCTGGCCTTCCTGGTGACCACCGAGGGCGAGGGCAACAACTACATCAACGCCGCGCTCACCGACAGCTTCCTGCGCCCGGCCGCCTTCGTGGTGACGCCGCACCCGCTGCCCGGCACCACCGCCGATTTCTGGAGGCTGGTGTTCGACTACGGCTGCACCTCTGTGGTCATGCTCAACCAACTCAACCAGTCCAACTCTGCCTGGGTGAGGTCACGCCTTTCCTTGTTTTGTTCAATGGGGACTGGAGACACAGTCTGTTTCCACCCAGCTCAGTTTGATCTTATCAGTCTGGAAACCCTGGTCGCTTTGTAGCGTTTGCACAGCAATCCTGGATGGCAGACCAATCAGAGCCCAGCGAGGGTGGTGACGTTGAAGCCAAGTGTATCAGCAGCAACAACTCTCCAATCGATATCCACTCCTTTTGGTCAAATCAACGCGTGGCCCCCTCACAATCCTCGCCCAACCCACAACCACCTTGGTCAGATTCCTACAGTAATTACAAATTACATTAAATTTGCATTATTTAATGTCCGTTCCCTCTCTGACAAAGCCCTACTCATCCACAATTGCATAATTGAGAACAATCTAGAGATTCTTTGCCTAACGGAGAAATGGCAACAACATCTTAATCAGGCCGCCCCACCTGGCGTTGTTTACATCTCTCGAGCACACACAACTGCGTGCGTCTCACAACTGCAGCTCTCCTCGGCGCGTCACCCCTCGCGGACCTCGTCCGATGGTTCATAGACATGGCGTGCTTTGCCGAGTTCCTGTTTGCGTATCTGATTGATGTACACTCCCTCTCTGACAATTAGACCCTACGCTTTCACGAGTTTCTAACAACAAACTCACCTGGCTTTGTTTACATCCTCCAACCGCGCACCGCTGGACAAGAGTGCAGGGTTGGACAAGCTGAAGGCTGAAAGCCAAATGTTAATGTACCTACCCCCTGGCTTACACTACATTTGAATGCCTTGCTTTTAAACTCCCTGGCTCCCAACCTCTGATTGTTTATATAACTATTTTCCCCTGCCAATACTACTGACCTCCCCTTATCTGACCACAATAAACACATTTTTATTTGAAATATCTGCCCAGTCTCCTTTACCTTACTCGTCACACTTTTTTGATTTGTAACGTGTAATATGTATGCTCCTGTTTTAGTCAGATGTATTTATATTATGTTCCTTTGTATTTGTAATGTAAGATGTCCTTGAGTGTCTTGAAAGTCGTCCTTAAATAAAATGTATTATTTATTATTTGAAAATATTGGTACTAGAGCTAGAAGAATCGATAAAATCTGTTCTATCAACGCTGATCGGTAAAAGTCAGTCAATAGTTTTAAAATGAACCCGAGGTCTACTCCCAATGGAATGCAGACTGTAAACAATCACCAATGGAGATCGGTGCATACTTTCCAGGCCCTATTCACAAAGTGATCTTTGGGTCTGGTTACTACTGGAAACGCCAAGCAACTAAATAACTAATCAAACACTAAAGTCACTGACCTGGTGAGTCAGCCAGATGCCACTCAAGCATGGCCGGTCCGAACCCACACAGTGCGTAAGAGAGCTCTGCTAAGATAACCTGTGTGATTCCAGGGCTTTAAATGCTTCTCCAACACAGGGTGTGATGCTTGAAGACCACCAGTTCAACCTTGAGCCATAATATTCTCGGCTCGGCACTCAGAGCCGCTAGAACAGATGAAGGTTGCGTGCTCTCTGGCGGGGGAAAAAATAGAAACATTTAAAATAGACAGGCTCGTGGGAAGGCTTAGGGGTTCAACAGAATAAAGAGCAGGATTTAGAAGAGTGTTGCTGTTCCTTTCCCCCTCGTCAGTCAATTTAGGATGTTGAACACAAGACTAGCGAAAACCTGCTAGCACTGGAGCAATCACTGTTGCCATGGTGACATCGGCTAACAAACAGTGGCCTCAACTTGTGTTTAATGTTTCGACACTGTCCATAGCAGATGGCAATGTTGTTCTGTTTGTTTGCCGTTCAGTTGCATTCTGTGCGTTCATTTGCCATGTTTGTGAGAAATCTGCTCTTAATTGAGGAAGCGCCACGCAACGGGCGGCTTGTTTCCGCCAGGGTGCGAGGGCTGCGGTGCTGCCATTAGACATGGCTTCCTGGGCCTCCATTCAAGAAGACACTCACATTTGCATACGCCATCACAGTGGGAGGGCACTCTTATCGCTGCTCCCATTTTTGCTCAAGCGTGGGCTTGTTCCGGTGCCTTCTATCACGTCTGTCCTGCCAGCGTGCCAGCGTCCAGCTCAGCATTCACCCCCCTTGTCTGTCAGTAGCTAAACCTACACACACACACACAAAGATGTCTCTGTCATTTGGCCTCTATCACAGTCATTCTCTGTCACACGTATTATCTCCATTCATAGTCTCTCTCTCTCTCCATTCTGGAAACATGCTCTCTCATGTGTCTCTCTTCTGGGGTCTGTTATTCTGTTTATGCATTAAACGTGCGTGCGTATGCCATACACACGAATGTGCACGCACACACACACACACACATAAATATGCTCTGTCTTCCTGCCCCCCCCCCTATATTTTCCTTATTTTCATTCCTCACACTCACATATAGGAACTCTCGCTCGCTCTCTCTCTCTCCCACTCTCTCTCTCTTTCTCCCTCTCCCTCTCTTTCTCTCTCTTTCCCTCTCTTCCTCCCTCTCCCTCTCTCTCCCTCTCTGCACCAGTGGATTAGCAGCTCCCCCACTCTTTGCCCTCCAGAGTCGAGGCTGCCTGTCTCCTGTCTGTCTGCGTGTATAAATATTTATCTCTCCTCATGCCCAGAGTTAATACCCCTCCGTCACTCTGACAAGGCACTGTCGCTCCCTCCTGCGGGGGTGTGGTATCCTCCTGCTAACACAGTTGGCATGTCGGCCACGCCTTCTCCGCCACCCCTGCCATGTCAACAGCACAGACCCGTGAATGGAGACCTTGGGTTTCGCGTGCGCCGAATAACCCCACCCCCGGCAAACGCTGCTGTTTATCTCTCCCGGGCACTGCCAAGGTTCTTCCCCTCCTCCCATTAATTTATAATGCGCTAATGGTAATGATGTAGACATGCATTATTCAAGCTGCAGCCCATTGGCCGGCGTGAGGGATGGTTGCTGGCAGCGAGTGGCGGTGTTGGTCTCCTCGCACGTCTAATTCGCGGTGGTGTTTGTGGATAATCATTGTCATTTAGGCTAATTGTCTCGGGTGTCAATGCTCCTGTGGCTTGTTACCGGGCCTCGCCAAAGCTCGCGCTGTGACATGAGGAGTCGTCCTCCCTCCAGCGAGTTTGGAGTAATGACCTCCTGTCTCCCTCTCTCTTCCTCCTCCCCCTGCTCCTCTCCCCTCTGCTCCTGTTGGCTTTCCTCAGCCCTGTCTGCAGTATTGGCCTGAGCCGGGACTGCAGCAGTATGGACCAATGACGGTGGAGCTCCTGTCCAGGACGGCGGACGATGACGTCATCATACGCCTCTTCCGCGTGCAGAACATCACGCGGGTACGTCGGTCACATGGTTTCTATCTGTCCTCCCATTTTTCCCATTCTTCTGTTTCTTGACATTTGTTCTTTTAGCTAATTGCTTCTTTTTTCCCGCCATCCGTAGCTTGCTGCCATTTTAACGATTATTTAAATGCAGAGCAATTAGGAACATTCATATCTATGTTTAAAACTGTAAATCGTTCTGGCCTTGGGCTGACAGAACGACTGGGAAAGTGAGTTTAATTACTTATGAAATGACAGGTAGGCTTTTTGCTTTTTATATAAATTGTTCGGTGCGGACAAAACAAAGTAAACATTAAGTCTGGCCTGAGGGAATAGCTCAGTGGCTCCGCTCTGCTGCCACACGGATTAATTATCATTATTAAATTCATTTATTTCTAAATGAATTAATATAAATATATATTGAAATGTAAAACTAATCTAATGGCGTTAATATGTGAAATGCAACACTTATAAAGGCTCTGTAAAATTACAGTTACAGAGTGTTTGACCATATGTATATCATTATAATCATATCAATAAATGATTAACTGCATGGATACAGTGTGTTTACATGTGAGAGTATACTGTATATTAGTGAATACGTTGTATAGTTGAGTTTACATGCTTGTGTGTGTGTGTGTGCGTGCGTGCGTGCGTGCATGTGTTTGAATGTTAAACATCTTAAGTTATTTCGACTAGCTTCCCTTCCTCTTCTACATGACAGCCCCAACCTTGCTATTGGCCCTTAGTGACCCTAACAGCTCCAAGCTCACATTGTCTAGTATGGCCTGTCTCCTCTAGAAGGCCCCTGGCCTGTAGCCAAGTGTCAGGAAGCTTTCTTTACTGGACAAACCTTCCCATCTGCCCACGTAGCACCTTCTCCTCCTCCTCCAGCCTCATGCTAGCTTAATGCCACCCTGCCAGCACCAACATCACCTTCGGTGCACCCACGCTAACCCCCTCCCTGCCACCCTTTAGATTGGAGGGCGCTAAAATACGTATATACAATATGACGTTGTCGCACACGGCCCGGTTATGCAGGAAGGAGGAGGATAGTCTCTGATCCAGGAAGGGGTTCTGAGCCTTAGTAACAACACAGCCTGCTCGCACATACAGTGTCGGTTAGCATGTAGCTTGCTTAGACGTGTTCCGAAGCAGTTTGTACTCGCAAACATGCCATGTACGTGTAGGTCCATCCTTTTAACCCCCCCCCCCCTCTCTCTCTCTCGCTCTCTCTCACTTCCTTTACCTCTCTTCCCCGCTCGCCCCCTCCCTCAGCTTCAGGAAGGGCAACTAGTGGTGCGGCACTTCCAGTTCCTGCGCTGGTCGCCGTACCGCGACGTGCCCGACTCCAAGAAGGCCTTCCTCAGCTTGCTGGCGCAGGTGCACAGCTGGCAGAGAGAGTGTGGCGAGGGGCGCACCATCGTCCACTGCCTGTGAGTGGCCTCGGCTAGTGCAATGACATGCCCTCTCCACTAGGGGAGGTGCAACGTGCATTCTTTGCTTTTTGATCTGCATGACCCAAAAGGAATCAGCTGCTTGCAATAACACCATAGATGAAGCATTGCTATAGATAGTATTTAACATTGCATCATACAGAATCAACTGGCTAATTTTATACAGAAGATAAACGATCAAGATTAGAAATAATGATTGTTATAGTTATACGTTTAAGACAGACTACCTTTATCAGTAAAGCTTCTGTGGCTGGGGGGGTTTCTAGGGTAATACTGTACCTTTGAACAACAGAACATTGAATCATTGACTTTGTAGTCATGTTCTGTATTTGGTCCAATATCTATCCTGCTCTCTACCTGTCCTTCTTGACGTCTGTGGCTGGCCTTGCCATCCAGCTGGCTTGATCCGACGGGGTGTCAGACTGCACTTCTCAAGATTCCCTTGCTGAGTCGCACTACTTTATGCGGCGCTACGCGCTGATCCACACTGGAATGTCCTCCACCCTCAAAGACGTTTGCATTATGTGTGCTTGCATGAGCGACCTGAGTGACCAGGTGCCAGGCCACTTTGATCTCCTCCGAACCTGATTTAAGCCCCAGGCCCCAGCACTCGCATATTTGAATGGGAACATCACCCAGATATTCATCTGCAGAGCCTGCCAGTTGGTCATTGCCTGACAGCATGCTTCATCTGAACTCTCCGACACTTCACTTTTTCTCTCTGCTCAAAGTCCTCAACAGTCCCTGTGGCTAACCACCTCTGTGTGTGGTGTGTGTGTGTGTGTGTGTGTGTAGGAATGGCGGAGGCCGTAGCGGGACCTTCTGTGCCTGTACCATGATCATGGAGATGATCCGGCACCACAGCATGGTGGACGTGTTCTTTGCCGCCAAAACGCTGCGTAACTCCAAGCCCAACATGGTGGAGGCTATGGTGAGTAGTCTACAGCTATAGGCCGTGACACAGACACCCCATGTCAATCTCCCCCTGCGGGCCACTCCGACCATAATGGAGAATCCTTGGTCTGGTCGGACCAACCTCAAAAAACAATTTCAACTTCACTCAAGTACCAATTTGCTGTGCTGTTCCTTATTTTTATTTTATGCTCTTTGGTAAATAATACATTAGGCAAGGCTATTGTTTTCTGCTAATACTGTGCAAGGACGGCGTGGTTAAGCCAGGAAAACATGTTCTCTTCAGGTTTGAAGTTAATTGATGTGAACGCCTTGTATAACTATTATTGTGCTTTCTGCAGTTTATATAGAATTTGTACTTCTGTAATCCATCCGATCACAGACCTTGGATACCCACTAACCACGCGGTTGTGTTGCTGTATAGGAGCAGTACCGGTTCTGCTATGAATTGGCCCTGGAATACCTAGACTGCCTGGAAGTCAGATAGCACTGATACCAAGCGTGCCTGTTCTGCCTCAAGGAGCCACACTGCATCCTGGCTTCTCATAACCCTGCGTCCTGGTTCCCTTGTTGGCCTTGGCTCCATGGTCCCTGTATACAGCTCTGGTTGTCCCCTTCACCATGCCCGGATGAAATGTCTCCTGCCATACTGACGCCAAGAAAGAGTGTTTGACGGACATTTTTGTAACATACTAATGACATTGCCCGCTTCTCCTCCGCATACAAGCTGCACACTTTTTGTTGCCACTTACCATCTGCCAAACCGGAGTGCATTAACAGGAATGGCTAGATTTCTACACCGTCATCGCGGCGACCTGACAACTGGTACTGTAGGTAGCGGAAACGCCGCTGGTTTGTCGCCCGACGCTGAACTACGTTAACGCGCCCTGCCTTACAATGAGCAAACACCGAAAAAGTCATTGTCCAGCTGATACCGGCCATCGGTTGATATTGTGTTTGTTTTGTATATGGTGCAATCTGCTGTCGGTAAACCTCCCGTGTCGTACTGTATTATCTGCGGAATGGACCTTTCTTGGATCAAGGTTGGCCGAGGTAGAAGTTCGTTTACAAGGGGAAGGGAAGACGGCCATATCCCAACGAACATGCCTGTACAGTAGAAGTGTCTCGTACCTGCTTACTATTTATTTATTGTTTGTGTAAATAGCCGTTTGGTTTGAGTTCCTGCCCCAGATGTTTCTAGATGTTGTCTTATCTATGTGCCAATGCATTCTCTCTATGTCTGTAGAAAAAAAAGGGGACCACTTCCGCATCTGCATGCCAGTCTTAAGTGTGTGTCCATTGCAGTGTGGCCCAGTCTGCTTCAGGGGTTGGGGGTGGGTCTGCTACATCGATCTCCAATAGTCCGAGAGAGCTACAGTAAAATAATTTAACGTTAAATACTGACGTGTTGCTGTGGGAATATGGTGAGAACTTCACATATGAAAACAGTGGCTTTCTAAATTTGTATTTATTCAATGTGTTTTATTTTCTAAATAGTGTATAAATGAAAATAAATAAAAGATTATGTTGTTGCAGAACATCACATTGCTATGTTGTTTACTGTACCTTGTTATATTGTATATGTGCAGCACATTTCCTAGTGTTGGCCCAGCTGTAGTTTTGTAATGAGAATATTGTGTGGACAGCCAGTAGATATTGCTACTTAAAAAGGTCTGCAGTTGATTCTCATCACCTATCATTTAATTTACTCTTATCATTTAATTAGCAACTGTAATGGACTTTTTTATCATTACAGGCGGACCATGTAGCTTTCGGCCATATCTTTAATTGGAGAGTCTTAATGATCCATTGATCCAATGCCTCCTACTCTCAATCTGATGGAGTTCACAGTAATGTACTTCACAGTGCATTTTATCACTGGCTGATAAGCATTTAACGCATTTCTTCGCCCACACACTTTTTGCGTGCTCTACACTTTAAATATGAAGGCAGGTCAAAGGTTGCAGTGGGCTGTGTTTATTGTCTGTCAGATTGTTGACAGACATAAAAGATCAATTGTTTTGTTAAGAAACGGCCTAATTCAGAGGTTATACATCCCTACATTTCACATTCGGGAAGATAAAAGGCAGCTTATTACACAAAGGTGCGTAAAACACTGTTTTGGTATTCAAGGTGCAATGCACACCGACTCAGCACTCCTGGCATCTGTTTATGTATTACACAAATGAAATTAAATTAAATGAAAACAAGCCCTCAGCCAAATTCACCATGGCTTAACCGTTGTCTCTTTCTTTTCGCGGCTGATCTGAGCGGTGTTAACGAAGGCCTTCATTGTTCTCACACTAATGGCTCTATTGTTGCAGCTAGTGGCTTCTTTGTCCCAGATTGGATTGTTTCTCTGTAGTTACGAAAATGAGAATTCCTATGAAAATGAAGACCTTGAAATAGTAATGTATCTGTCTAGACAACGTATTCATTAGCTATACCTTTCATGCTTGTTTTGTTTTTTATTGTATGGCCAAATACAACAGAATCCATCAAGACAGCAACAGACCTGTGTATGTCTCCAAATCAAAAGCTCACTCCTAATCTATTAATATTAAAAGGGCAGAGACAGTGAGCTGTAAGACAATACAGAACAATGCTGGACTGGATTCTTCTCCCATGACATATCTGTTGGCTTGAGGAGCTCACAGGTGTTCTGTATACGGTGCTGTATGTCACGTCTACTGGGCACTCTGCACCCAGGGAGCCAGCGGATCAGCTGCTCTATAACCAGCTTATCACCCGTACACAGGCACGCAATAATTGTCCCCTTAAATGTCAGCAACCGTTTTGGGGCAACAGCAAAACTGCAGAGAAAACCATTGTGGATATATAGAGCACTAAATGTGTCCTTTTCCACTGGCTGCGTGTGTTCCAGTCATCCAAACGGGACTCAAATATTCTCCCCTTCTCACACTGCAGGAGACCGATCCACGAGTGCGTATTAGCATGTGTGTTTCTTCCCGACGGATGGCAGGTCCACATTTAGCTCATTTTATCTCGATAGCGGATTTATGTTATCTCTGACACACGACTTTACATCGCATTAAATTAGATTGCTCTCAGAGGCGCCGTGAAGCCCTCGCGCTCACCCGAGACTTGTCTCATCGCTTTACACGGTCAAATCGAATGATGTCCCTGAACCTGAAGGTCTGCGCCTCTTAACCTTGGCAGTAAATGCAGATGTTTTGGGACGAAAAAATGTACGTCGCAATCAATACGGCAAGCGCCATCGATTATGCCAGCCTCAGATTAAATAACAGCCAAGAAGGCGTCACTTAATGGCAAATGTAGCTCGGTATGACGGTATCACATCACAGCCGATAGCCTCTGGCAGTGCTGGAACTTATAGGACAAAAAGAAACGATGACAGGGGCCCCTCTCGGCCTCTCTGTGGTGTTGTAATCTATGGAGCAGCGAGTGGCCGAGGGCAAGTCAATAATGACCCTGCATTATCACAGCGGCTCACAAGGCCCTTGTATCCATCCATTTGTGGCTCTCAATGACGGTGAGCTGTGCGACCGCGGGGCCAAGGCAACAGCACCTTCCTGGTCCTGAGCCAGCCAGGTGAGTTATGTGTGTACACGCTCCACCCGACACGTGGTCTGTGACAGCATCGATATGCAAAGTTGTGCCGTATGGAGTAGCCTATTATTGCTGTTTCACCACAACTAGCATTAAGTATTTTAATTATTTATAAATAAGATAATTAATCAAGATAATTTGGATTAGGCCTATGCAAGCATGTTTTCATTTACATGTACGGCAAGACGTACACTCTTAACAACAAATGGTTCTATATAGAACCTTTTAGGGTTCTATAGCTTGGTACGTATTTGGAACCCTCAAAGGGTTTTATATAGAACCATTTCAGACAGTTCATTAAAAAGAACCTTTAAGGGCTTTTCACACTGAAAGCGGCATCCCGCTCTCCGTCCCGCACCCTCCCGCCCGCCTCTCGTGAAAGGCAAATCTACTGCCCAGAGTTTCGGAAGTAAATTAAAAACTAAGTAAATAAACTTAGCCTATTTTAAATAAATTAAGATGAAATATGTGGTGAATGGAGTGCCTACTTTGGGTAGGGAATGAGTCCTTACCCCAAGTGAAGGAGTTCAAGTACCTCAGGGTCTTGTTAACGAGTGAGGGGACATTGGAGCGGGAGATTGGCCAGAGAATCTGAGCAGCGGGAGCAGTATTACAATCACTTTATCGCACCGTTGTGAGTCGGAAGGCAATTTTCGTTCCTACCCTCACCTATGGTCATGAAGGGTGGGTCACGTCCAGCTGGGAGGAGGCCTCGGGGAAGACCCAGGACTAGGTGGAGAGATTATATCTCCACATTAGCCTGGGAACGCCTTGGGATCCCACAGTCAGAGCTGGCTAATGTGGCTCGGGAAAGAGAAGTTTGGGGTCTTCTGCTGGAGCTGCTGTCCCCGCGACCCGACTACGGATACGCGGATGAAGATGGATGGATGTGGTGACTATATGATATAGCATGTCTTTGGTGCATTTTCAAATAGGTCTATCGTTTTAATGCCAACTGTAGGCTATGTCTAATAAACATTGTCAGCGTTTTGCGCATTTTCTGTCGTGTGTATGGTAAAACCTTGTGAATTTAAAACGTATCATTTTATGACAATCCTGTTGGTTCTGTATGCTGCTTGCTAGCTTACATTCCTACAAGTCAAGAAGGCGAATATGTCTCGCCGCGCCACCACCTCAAAAGTTAAATATATTTTATCTCGGAGGCAGGCGGGCGTGTTTTTCTTGGCAAATTTATCGGGACCACCATTTCGCCTCCCAACCCGCCCGCCTCGGCCACCTTGCGCGCCTGCTTCTCATTGAAAATTAGCAGCCCTGCTTAAAAATCAAGCATTGCTGGTCACCAGCATAAGTTATGTTTTGCATGCTGGTACTTCGGCATTCCATGCTGTATGCTGGTGTACCAGCATCACATGCTGGTTGCTGGTGTGCTGGTATAGCAGCTAGACCAGCACTACCCCAGCACTATAACCAGTATGAACCAACCTGGACCAGCACTACCCCAGCACTATCACCAGTATGAACCAGCCTGGACCAGCACTACCCCAGCACTATAACCAGTATGAACCAGCCTGGACCAGCACTACACCAGCACTAACCAGTATAAACCAGCCTGGACCAG
>JAODTR010003805.1:0-12523 GCA_025399935.1 Amblyopsis rosae | reverse complement strand
GACAAACCCTTGGTCCCTGCAGATGTAGGTACTCTAAACCAGACAAACCCTTGGTCCCTGCTGATGTAGGTACTCTACACCAGACAAACCCTTGGTCCCTGCAGATGTAGGTACTCTACACCAGACAAACCCTTGGTCCCTGCTGATGTAGGTACTCTAAACCAGACAAACCCTTGGTCCCTGCTGATGTAGGTACTCTAAACCAGACAAACCCTTGGTCCCTGCAGATGTAGGTACTTTAAACCAGACAAACCCTTGGTCCCTGCAGATGTAGGTACTCTACACCAGACAAACCCTTGGTCCCTGCAGATGGTCATCACATTCCTCCATTTTCTATTTGTCGGCTCCCTAACCATTCTGTGTCTCCCGTCACCTCCAGCTATAGGAGGACATCAGAGACGTTGTCCCAGGCCAGCTTGAAGGCCACAGCGGCCTTCTCCAGTGTGGGCTCAGCCATCAGCAAGAAGCTGGAGGACGTCAGGTGAGATCTTGCTAAGAAGGTACATATATTTCCCAATTAGTGTAAGAAGTAAGAAAAAGGCATGGCCAACGGCACTTCTCTATGGCTCTTCCATAAGTGTCCGATTAGATACAATGTCATGTTGTGTCAGCATGCATTTAGATAATTATTTAATAACGATTATTAAAAAGAAAATTAGGCATTGGTGCAGAACAATGCCAAAGCTGTGTTCATACTTTGTAAATGTAAATGTATTCTTCAGGTCCTACTAAGATTTGTATACAGAACATACAGTACCTCACCTTCAGGCTATTTCCCTTAACTTACTATAGTATTCTTAATCTTTTTAGGATCACACCCATATTTCTAAGCCTTAAGGAACGTTTAACAGACTTGTCTGCTGTCATCTAGGATTAACTCTTTACATACTATATGGATTTGTTTAAAAATGTCTTCTACAGTTTCATATCTCAAGGTGTATTTTAACAAGGCACCCACCCCTCATCTAAACTCTACTGCTTGGTGCGTTGATAAGTGTAATTTTCTACAGACGGTTACTGTTACTGGGTGAGAGTGTATGATTGTGTGATTACTGTCTTTTGCTCTATTCATCAAGTAACACCTCTACTACCACAGTAGCTCTGCTAAGCTAACCGCTAACCTCTCTCTTACTTTAATGCGGCGGGAATAGCATACGCTCACTACGGCACTCAGCTAGCATGCCTGTGTTGAGGTAAGGGTGCAACAAATGTGTTGTTGAGTCAGGCTAAATGGATAGCCTTAGTAGATAGTTCTATAGTTTTGACTTATATGTTGCCTGTCAATATGTATACATATTTAGTAGCTATCTGCTATTAGCTATAGTAACACTGGCTAGGCATCACCTGGATACAGAAGTTAAGTGTTTTGTTCATGTACATCTGTATTTACAGTAGATATACTGTAGGCCTGTATTCACACAACACTGTCACAGACATGGAGTAAGCCTAAAAAGGGGAAATATTTTACAATGGGGAAGAGGAAATATTTGACCTTTCTCTGAGCATTAGTGCAGGTTCCCGTTATTACAGACCATATTTGCAATGGCCAGCATGTAACATTGTTATTTTACTAACTAATTTTAAAAGCAATAGAGTATTAAAGTTGAGAAAATAGGAATGTCGAATGTCTGTTTTGTGGTTGTGCACACCTTTGTCCTACACCCTGGATAGTTCCTTCATAGAAATGGGACACACACGGCTCTCATGAGTCTTCTCAGTATGACAGAATGAAACGGGGTCACTTTGGAAGATGCCCCATTGTTAAATGGGAATATCCTATTACATTACCTCTAAAGGCAAGTTTACGAGTAGAGTGTGCTGTACGTTCTACTTTCAGCAAAGCTGTTGTGTTCGTACGTGGTTAACCCTGTAGCAATGTAATGACATTGCTCACCTGACATATCTCTTACTCTTACAGGAATGCTCCCTCTTTCAAGACTATTGGAGAAAAAGTAGGGAATCTTAAGGTAATGGAATATAATGATAGAATAATGCTGAATAAAGTAATGTTTCAGAAATGTTATTAATGCATACACTTAATACTGATGTATATATTTGTGTTTGTTTATTTAAATCACATTGGTTCCATTTTAATCCAGTTGACATCTGAAAATTGTGAAATCCTCATGAACTAACACATTGCATGTTTGAAAGAGGATCTTTGTGAAACATGATTACTGCAGTTTGAAGTATGTCTTATAAAAAGTGGAACACAGTGGTAGGACAAAAAGCTACTGTATGTGTATGCTACTTGTAAATCCTGGTTCATTTCTTGTCTTACTTTGTTACATGGGGAAGAGCATATGTAAGTCCATCCCGTGCCTATAGCAAGCCAATGAAATATGAGTCTTGACGGATGATTTGCTCACTAGGCTAATTCACTTGTAGCAATGCTTTAATCTCAGTATTTTAGATGTTTAGCATTAACGTTGAAAGTCTATCAAAGCAATCATCTTTTCTTCATGGACTAAGATGGTTGTGTATATGCAGGGAAGAGAGACATTATTTAGATATTTATGAATCACAGTGCATTCTTTTTTGTGTGTGCACATTTGTGCTTACTCAGATTAACTCCACAAACATGAATTATGTTTTTAGCTACAGGTACTGTATTAGCAAAGCCATATCTTACTGGGTTACATCCATTATATCCATTAGCTAGTCAAATCAAAATGTTATGGTGTTTCCAACTGTTAAGCTTCAATTCAAGATGCTACTACAATAGGCCTAAATCTTGCCTTTTCCATATATATAATCATGTGTCAAAGTTCAGCAAATTAGATATTGATTACATTTTTTATTGCACCTTATGTTTCTACCAGACCCAGATTAGTCCACCGGCATCAAACAGTAACTATGGCGACCAGGACAATGACAGCCCGGCCACCGATCCTGTGCATCTCCAATCAGACATGCCCATCCAGGAACCGCCAATCCACTGAGCCCTCCTTTACACAGACCACCACCCCCACCCGTTGACCTTTTGACCTTTACAAACTTAAGGCCCTTATTTCACTCAGCTTCCCTTGATCCAGTTGTCTGGTCCTTTTGTCTGGCGTGTGCTCACTTGTTAGCCCGTGTCTCATGCCACTCAAAAGGCTTTGACTCGAGAATTGAGTCAAACTACCAAAGACAGCCAAGCACAGTGCAAATTGATGCCAAAAGCCTGCTGTTTTTGTCCACTTTATTCAATTAAATGATGTGTCATTGACCTTAACGCGTTAGTAAATGTTTCTAATGAATGACAGTGTTTAAGCTTACAGTCTAGAGAACTTTCTTTTTAAATTAGACAGAATGAGCACCAATTTGGCCAATGTATTAAACATGGGTGTTGACTTTGGGACATCACATTGTATTTATACAGTACTTTATATTCTTACTTCCTAGTTTAATATTCAGGTCAAAGTAATTTCCTCAAGGATATTGTGGCAATGTAGCGATAGTCTTAACACTTCTTATAGCTTATATTTCAAGTTCAGTGTGTCTTGTGTCTTTTGCACCAAGTACGGATGTAGATTCTTGTAACTGTTCTCCAGCTTGTATTTTATTAGCAGCAGATGTTAACTTACACAAAAAATTTAAAAGAAATACTTTTTCAAATTTATCTCAGAGGGAAAGATATTTTTCCATTGTAAATAGTGAACACGATTGCAAACTAACATTTCAGCAAAGTGTTTATATTAGTAGGAAAGGCAACAATGCAAACACAGTCAAGGACTAGCCTTGACTGTTGCATAAATGTGTCAGTTTTCAAAAGCCTGAGTCAATATTTAAACACTTGCCAATTGTTTCTGCTAGAGAGTTAGCAGCTAGTCCGCTCTGCAGAATACAGAAGATACTGGTTGTTAACAGTATTTTGCATAATGATAATGAATAGACACACTAGCAGCCTAGTTTTACACGCAGTGTTTACCTACAGTGCAATTTATAAATCACATTAACCATGGGTAATTGTTATTCATTCCCTAGTATGTAAGTGGAGTGAGTGTTTGATGAAGAAATGAGCAGTAGAGCCTGTAAGAGCCTTTGTTAAAGAACTATACAAACTACAGCATAGTGTTGCTTTTAATAAACTATCAAATAAAGTATACATTGACAATACATTTTAGATGCTTCTCTCTTTTTAATGTAATAATGCTTTATATCATATGTAAGTTGAGCAAAAAGAAGGCAAGGAAGAATTTCAAATTGACTGGCGTCAATCAAATTGTTGGCCTGCTGTCGTAATATGTTTTTTATTGCCTACATGCATAGTTCAATCGAGCACAAAATGGATAGAACTTATTATCCTAATATGTAATAATTGTAACCAAACACTAACCTGAAACATAACCAGATGAGAAGCCTAATGCTGAGTTTTGGCGAATAACACATTGTCCTCACATAACATGTCAACTCTGACCTAGTATTTGTAGTAGTATGTCAGAATTAGTTTGGTCTCAAAACAGAACAGTGAACTTATGTATGCCGGTATAAATGCTTTTCTTGTACTGTAACATCTACAATATGTCTATCGTTCACACTATGTCGTGCCTGCATGAGAGGAATGAGAAACATATTTAATAGGGAATTTCTTATATTATGGTAATAAATTACATTTAATTATACCAGGCAGTGACTATGAAACGTAATAAGCCCATACTCCAAAATCAGACTATGTGCAGTACACCTTACAAACGCAAGAGGGCGACCAAGGATATAATGTAGCCTATAATCGAGAAAGCTTAGCCTCTTGAGTGACAGCTTTATTTCTGTCAAACTATCATGCCCGAGGCTGCTGCCTGTTGCATTGACTCTCGTCTCATGTTGTAAATGGTTAAAGTCACAAGTCTACAAATCTATGAGATGTGACCAGCTGAGACCTTTTGAGTTCTGTGAAAGAAAAATATTATGAAAGGGAATACTTGTGTTGTATGTGTGCGTAATTCCTACTCTTAAACTCAATATTTATTAACCACCATGGCATTCTTAAAAAGGCAGGAGACATTTTTATTATCAGTACCACCATCAGTAAAACTGAGAAAAATACTAAACAGAAAAGGACACATGTACATTATCTACCAAACAGCTGCCAAAAAAAAGATTTATTCATTATTGGATTCTGTATGTCTAGTTACACAAAACAACCTCGAGAAAGGTCTTAATGTAGGCCTACGCAAAGTCGAACATCAATAACAGTACCCAAATTATTTATATTACACCATTCCAACAAGTACAACAGCATTTGCTTCACACTTTTAATTGTAAAAACAAAATGGATATTTGGGTTAACAGTCATTGTGATTTTGCAGATAATTAATCAAACCAACACTTTAATTTGATGATAATGAAGTGACATATCGAAGTGAGATATTACAGCTGTGTACTGTATAGTGACAAAAGCACATCAATGAAAAGAGATTCAGCGTCTGATGCTGAATCCAACATGGCTTAGTATGTGTGTGTGCATGAGAGGTAAACTCACAGTATCATTCCCCATATGTCTTCAGTGAGAGAATTCTGCACTTTGATGTCCTTCACTTTATATCCATGGTGGTGGAACAAGGAGGGGTGTAAAATAATGTAATATGATACCTTCTCTATGAGGTCCAGAAATCTTGGCTCACAACAAGCATGTGGTGGTCATACTAAACTCCCTTTTCCTCTACTGTTGGACTGTAGGACCCCCCCGTCCCGATCATTATACAGCCCTGGTGAAAGAAACTTTCTTGTCATGACTGGTTCTGCAACAAAAGGACAACAACTGGTTTTCAGTTGACCTTTGACCCTTCAAAAGTAGCAACAGTTTAAAAGCTTGAGGGTGCTTTGTGAGATTTGAGGAGGCTTATTTTCTGGTGCACGAATGTAGTCATACGAAGAAACACTGGAGATAGAAGAGGGGGAGAGCAACCACCGCTCCCCTCATCGAGAGCCACTGCTTTGGAGGACACTTCAAAGTGCCATAACATAGGAGAGCTATTGATTTTATGGACAGCTGTGATTCTTATCAACTAAGGTCATGGATCGAGCAAGTGGGTGGGTGTGTGTGTGTGTGTGTGTAGTGGGTACTGTTTTTCATCATTGTCTCATCCATTATTCAGTGACTTGGGACACAAACACCGCTCCATGCTAACATCCCTTGTGATCGGTGAGCTTAACACAATGAAATCTCCTCTGCCAGGAAATGCTGCATTCGCTACATTTTTAAGCCACAGCGTCTTCTCTCATCACGCATTGCCTTTCTTTAGGGACTTAAACCTAAGCTACAGGTCAGATGTGTCTATCACAGCCACCTCGGCTTGTTTCTCATATTCAATCGGGTGAACTGATGGAAGTTTGATGTGGTACTGTAACAATGCTAACGGTTTTATGCTAACAGAGAACACAGGCTTTGGGTTGGTGTGAGAGAGACAATGGTTGGAGGTGTTATTACGGTGTACATGTCATTGTGGTTGATGATAACACACAGGTTAACAGCATAAACAGAGACTGTATGTGTGCACCTCTGACCCTGGGATGGGCTTGATCAGGGTCACACACACAAACACACACACATAGTGGACGCACAAAAGTGAACATTTTCTTTTTCCACAAAAGCCAAACATGGCTCTTTGTTGTTGACACGAGCACACAAACGCACACGGGAGGTCTAAATTTAGCGAGGAACAGATGGAACGGACCTCGGGCGGTCATTTGCAACACACACGCACACTTTTCATCTGAAAATGCAGACGCACACTGATGCTAACTGCTCCTACAGTAGGTGGGTCTGTACCGCGTGGCACCATTAGCCAGACGCTAGCGGTTTGCACTAGGGAGCTGTCGTAGACTGTGAGTTGAGGGAGCCCTTTATCCACAGGGATATATGCTCAGCAGCATGGGGAAATATATAAATATATATATATATATATATATATATATAGTGAGAATCATATTTATTTATTTAACCCCTTACTTAAGCCTAGGGCTAAAGCTACAACTATTGAAAGGACCATTTTAACACAGCTTTCACGTCTATTTAAACTAAAGCTCCACATCAGACAGATACTATCTAAGGCCCGTGTCAAATGTCTCTCTTACCCTGCGACTGAGACAACAACATATGTCAGAATACCTGTGGAATTTGAATGCCGTACTATAGAGAGAACCTACTCCACATAAATACAAAGAGTGGGCTTATGGGGATATGTTCCTATATTAATCAACTGTGTTTGTGAGAGCTCCCAGCTCTCTGGCGTTGTAAATAATCTCTCAGATTTCAGTAGAAAACTCTCCTGTGGAAAGAGGGGGTACTGTTACAACATCAGAAAGCTTACATATGAAGATAGTAATTGGATCAGACACATGGGTGTTGCACACAGTCTTTCATATGTACCCTACAATGGATACACTGGCTCTGGACCCAAAACCCATTCCTATCTAAAGGTGTTGTGATCTTAAATAATTGTTTGACCCCTATCTAATACCCCTGCCATGTTGTACATTGTAAAGTTGACAATGTACAACACACAATATCACATTCAAGTATGGCATCCATGTTTTCTGTGCAGTCTGTGTTTAATCAATTTAACGAATAATTTTCATAAGAATTGCATTTGTTTTACGTGGTCAGTTGTGTGCTGGACTCATTTTGAATGTCAGTTGGTCATAATTCCTCTCCGAAATAATACTGTAGGCTACAGTGCAGTTGGCACCTTGGCCCTTACCACAATGCCAACTGTAGAATGTAGGTTAACGCATGGCCTCTTCTGGTGATATGTCTTCTAAAAGCAAGCAGGGGGACTCTCTCAGGACCAGATAACTCTTAACACATGACAGAGATGGAGAGAGGCAACGTGAATCAACAAATGAAAATGAAACTTGAAACAAAGTGGACCAGGCCAAAAGGGAATCCATTCCTTTGATTTCTGTTATATTAATGTAAAATCAAAATAGATAATAGAATGTTTCTGAAAACATTCTGGACAATTGGTTTTAAGAAAAGCTTAAGGTATTGATATTCAACTATCTAGAACAAAAAGAAACAGACAACACAGCAGAACACAGACTCCTTATTTGCATGCACATGCATTAGTACAAATACAGTTGGACCAAGGTCTCTATTGTGTGAAAAATGAGTGTAAAAATCCAGTGCGACAGTCATTGAGTTTTTGAGGTTTACATGGTCATTATCATATAGATTAAAACATATAGATAAAAAAAAGTTTTAAGATTAAAAGCTAATGAGATGATCCAGTTGAAACAGGGAATAACACCACCATGCATATTCCAGATATGCTAAATGTGATAAACATTTATAATAATTGTAATTTTGAACTCTGTTCACATAATATATTTATTCTATTACATTTTTGTAAATATTATTTTTTCCACCTATTTCAAGCAAATCATCACTTGATTAAATATTATATTCTTACCAAAGTTTTACCTCACAGAGGAAAATATCCACCTAAAAATACTTTTCTAGGTTTTCTGCAAAAATGTTTACATGCTAAAAATGGATCATCTCATTATAGGCCTATGCACTTGATTTCCCAAACATTTTCTGATTGCACCACAACAGTAATTTCTGGAACCTCAACATATTAATCTATCAACGAGCCCTTGTACAAAAGGTAGAAAGCAGCAATGTTTGGGAAAGTAAAGAAACAAGAGAACACAGAAGATGGGTTCATCGAAATAAAAAACATAGGCCTACAGCTGACAACAAGTTACAGCAAAGAGCACAGTAGAAAATTCAGACTAGATCTGGAAAGTAAAATTCCTCAACTACTCTCCAAACCAAAACAGACTGAAAGGTCCTCTGTCAGCAACACAGAGGAGCATTGCGTTGCCCTACAAGAAATAAGCGTGAAAAAAAGATGGACTGTCAGCAAGTAGCCTCGCGAGACCATCATGATCTCGCAAGCGTCAGTTTCATTTTGCCGTGTGACTAACAATACATCTGGCATGTCAGGTTAGTGGCTACACATATAACAGCAAAGACCAGCCCCCAGGCGGGAAGTTATTGACACACCCATTCAGATCAATGCTGACCAACTCTTAGGTCCATTCTAGAAATGTTTATGCTCACCAAGGCACATTCAAGGCTCCTTTTACCCCCTAAAAAGTGAACATTGCTAAGATGGAGTGCAAGGCGCTTAGAGCCAGGCCAGACCTTCATCCATTTCTGTTATTGGATAACATTTTTGCCCAGCCCTAGTAGGCTGGATACTAAGCGGGCAGAGCCAGGCTAAATAATCTACACGTCAACATGGCTGCCATGGGAACCAGTCCATTAGTTTGTTGGTCACTGCTACAATGTACAGCGTGGTCACAAAAGGCAATGTCATGAATATTCAGATGCACTATACGTTCTAACGTCCTTTGTTGAACTATGTCGAGTGAAATTCCCAGTAAAAATTCAACACAGGAGTATATTGAAGGCTTGAAAAACTGTACAACTATGTGTATTGAATACACAACATATCCCACCTGCTGCTATTGTCCACTGGTATTTCTACAGAACACAGGAGGTTCTCTGTGAAAGAACCAGACTACACTGTTAGTGTTATCTGACGTAATATTGCTAAATAAAAACCAGCAGATATCAACAGTCAACCCCTTGAAATAATACAAATAATACAATCAGTAATATTTGGAGCAAAAGCTTCCTTAGAAAATGTTTATGCAACTTTATGGCCTACTTGGTCAATGCTTATATTGTTACAGTGCCCTGATAAAAAGTAATATAACATAACGATGCACTGCATTTTGATATTGCAGATTAAATATAGGCCTATTGTGCTGTTAGATTGTATCTCATAATGGCATGGAACAATGCATGTTTCAGTCTCGTCCAAATGTGTTGTCATAAAGCCTATGAACTACAGAATACAGGAAAAGCATATAATATAACCAACATACAAGATATTGTTGACATCTGGAACAATGTTTATCTGCATGCATATGTGCATGTGTAAGTGCTAGGCTACAGTATAGGGATTTGTTGTAACTCATAAGAATTTTTTTTTACGTCTCCAATTGTCGAATGGCACGGTCTTATAAATCATGCGGACGGTAGTAGGGTAAACGCATCATATAGAAGGCCAAACCAGCCAGTTCCATTGGGAAAAGTACTACAACAATCCATATAATTATTCATATCACTCCCACTAGGGCAACAAGAACACCTAAAGCTCAGTGCTGTGGTGGCAAACGCTTGCTCATAATGGCCAGCTATTTATTCTCCGTACTGTACAGTAGGTAGATGGGAGCAGCAGGAAAAGAGCCTTCAGGCTATATTATTATTAAGTTAACTTTTAAGATGTATTAAAGGACTTATGAAGATGCTGCCAAATAGTGAAGCCAGGTCACAGTCATTATCAGTTTTAGACTTCATTTTTGCTGTCACATGCCTTCGGAATAATTCTGTCAATTTTGCCTGGAAAAAAAAAATTGGAACAATATCCTGTTATTGGATGACAGTCATTTTCTGTTTAAGTTACGTAAAACATAATACATCTAATCTAAATAAGATCTGATGTTGGCTCAAATGAATGTTGACTAAGATGATATTAATAAAACTGACTGATTACTGATGAAGATTAATAAATACATTTAAATGAACTTCTCATTATGCACAATAGTTTGATGACAGAAACCGTACTCCGCATTGTGAAAAAGCAACTAAATGAATTCATGATAATCAGTATGGTTTAAAACAGCTGTGTTTATGCTAGTGGTTATGTATTTTAAGTATCACACATTATCACACGTTGTATGGCACTAAAGCAGACAATTGACTTTGTTTTGTTTAACATGTCAGTGCCTTCTGTTTATGACCTTCCAAAATCAAATCAGTAAAGATGACAAGAGGCTTGTGAACCAAGGTGTGTCTAGACACTGGACAATAGGACAGGGTGGCTTTTTATTTTCATGTTCCACAGCATGACAACAGCATGCACAAAATTAAGTAGACCACATGTTCGGTCACATGGGAGAAATAGCACTGAACAGGTACATATAAAACCTCCTCCTCCCAATAAGTGCATTAGCACCAGTTGGTGTGCATACAGAGTGTGAAAATGACCCGGTCACCCCAAAAGCACATTTATGTTGAGGCCAGCTTCACCCCACTGGGAATAAATAAAGACCTCAGCAAAATTATGCAAGCCAGGCGCCAGTCCAGAAACAAAGCCCTTGGTTCTTGGAGACAGCTTCGAGTGTATGGCAGCACATATCGTATGCATTGAGGTAAAGAATAGCTTATTTTGCCCAATACTTGATATATATACCAATTGAACTACAAATTCAACACTAACAAAAGTTAAGACTATCCACGGATGTCTTTAATTAGCCGCCTCAGTAAAAAAAACAAACCTGCTGACACCCATCATATCCAGTCCTGCCATTGTGAACAAATGTTCTGAACATGGTACTTTTTTTCTGGACAGAAGAACCTTGGAAGGTTCCGATTGGCTGCCGGGATCTTCGTGCACCAATGGGGGAGACCGTCCAAACACAAACATTAAGCACCACGATGAAGGGTAACGGGATACATCCTAGGACTAAAACATCCACAAATGTGAAGCATTCATAATGGTTTAGACAGAAGGAGCCTTGGAACAGGCAACCATGGACGAGAGCCCGACAAGTGAAATCCCCAGTGGCCATTTGATGTCAGTGCAAAGCCCTCTGGGAGACGTTGAGAGGCAGCCCGGGGTGGGGGTGGGGTGGGAAAGCACTTCAGTGACGAGCCACGTGCATGCCCTGGGGATCCTTTACATTCACACACACAAAGCATGCACGTACACCGGCCACACACGTGCACTTACACACGTGCACACACCATCCCGTCAATCAAATTAATTACAAAGTGTGACGGCGTGACATTGTGAGAGAAATAAAAAAAATGACTGGTTTTGGACCATGAGGAAGTGCTAGCGTTGGGGTGTGTGATGTACAACAGCCTCTGGACATGACCTGTGCAGGTCACAGCAACTGACAGGACCATTGAACAACCTCGCCTTGCATGGACAATCACGACTGGTCTACCTCCTACAGTTATACAAGAGCCTGGGAATTTCCTTCAGCAGAACATGAAAACAAAACAATTCATAGACAGTATGTACTGTTATAAATATATAAAAAACCAAGCCAAATCCACGTATCTTTGCTTGCCTTGCTTTTGAATTTCAATATGTATTTCTTTAGGTATATATAGATTTGTCTTATTGTGGTGAAGAACAATACGTTTACTAGAGTCATAACATAGAAGAAGCACAATGTTTTTTTTTTTTACAGAGCGACTTCAGGACTACCAATGCAAAGCAATAGTAGCCTGAGATGTTTTACTGATACATTTACCTTATGCCATATTCAAACTTGAACCTCTGCTGTTCTTTAGGTGACTGATTAAATATGGGTTATTGGTTGTACTTTACGTGTGGAGCTTTAGCGAAAATATAGAAAGAAAAAAGAAATAAAGAATACATGAGAAAATAAAAACTGCAAATATACAGCAAGAGCTACATGTTCTATGAGTGGAAGTAAATATATCGAG
>JAODTR010003804.1:0-12523 GCA_025399935.1 Amblyopsis rosae | reverse complement strand
CACACTATCAAACTCGCTCTCATGCACTATCAAACTCTCTTTCACACACTATCAAAAGTTGAATAGTGCATGAGAGAGAGTTTGATAGTGCATGAGAGAGAGTATATCTGAGAATTATGGCCTACACGGCCTCTCATATGCACGTGTGTGCGCGCGTGTTTGTGTGTGTTTATTTGCACACTTCCTCGTTGAGTGATTATGAGAGCCTAATGTCAATCTAGCCGACTGGGATAATACAAATAAGCCTTCAGGCTTTCTGGTATTGATTTTCTGTTCCACGGGGCATCTGATCTGCTTTCCACTGCTTTAGATACTTAAAATGAATTTACGCTGTCTGCATGCTACTTAACTTTATAATTGTTTTATATTTCAATGTAGCAAAGTTTGCAGAATATGATACAGTGTATTTTAACACACACACACACACACACACACACACACACGCACACATTCAGCACGCATTGCATGCATGCAAACACACATACACACACGTGCACACACACGCACACACACAGCTGTACATAATTCATACTGAATGACCCTTCAGAAGGTAAGAAAACATTTGTAATCACAGAAATTGTGCTCTTCTATGGGTTTCTTTCAGGTCGACAGGTCACAGAAAAGAAACACTGTGAGGTTGTCTTTGTGAGATTATACTGTATTTATGGTGGATCTGTGCATCAAGTGATAATGTCATATAATATCACACGGGGCAAGACATCAAAAGACAACACGTGCTGAAATGTTCAGCTTGTGAATGATCACATCTACTGCTTGTGTGTTTGTGTATGTGTGTTCATGTGTGGGCAAAGCCAGGCAGATAAATGTGAACAGGTTTGTGCTTGGCAAGGGCAGATACGATGTACGGGTCTTATCTCTGAGTCAACACAGCACCTGTGTGTCTCTGTGTGTGTGTGTGTGTGTGTGCGCGCGCATGCGTGTGCGTGTGTGTGTGCCTGGTGAGACACAATCGCACTATCACCATTCTTGCCCAGAGAGATGAGACCAATTTCTCTAGAGAGGTTCAGGGACGTCAGACAGATATTGAAGAAAATCTATTATTCAGTCACACACTCACTTATTCAGTAATACATTATCTCACCCATTTATTAATTTGTTCACTCACTCACTCACTCACTCACTCACAAACACACAGATTTAATTCACTCAGTCATGCATTCATTCATTCATTCATTCATTCATTCACTCACCCCCCCAATCCCATCCCACCAGCATACAGTGAGCCCACTCCATTTGAGTAGGACTGTGCCCTTCCTGACGCCTCACTGAGAATCCTTCTGTACGAAGCTCACATACCTGCCAGGTCATCATAGACACACACTGCACTGGCTTTAATGAGTCTGCTGCTGGTTCATGTATGACAGGACAGTTAAAGGGAGAGGGAGAGAGAGAGAGAGAGAGAGAGAGAGAGAGAGAGAGAGAGAGAGGGAGAGAGAGAGAGAGAGAGAGAGAGAGGAAAAGAAAAAACAGGTCGCTTGAATTTAGAAGTAGAGGATTGGTTTGTGATCGTTCCTCTGGGTGT
Organism: Amblyopsis rosae; assembly: GCA_025399935.1. Lineage (NCBI taxonomy): Eukaryota > Metazoa > Chordata > Actinopteri > Percopsiformes > Amblyopsidae > Amblyopsis > Amblyopsis rosae. Next base: position 10,980 of record JAODTR010003804.1, on the reverse strand, counting down.
CACTCTGTTTGGCTTGAGAAGGCAACGGAGCGACTGATGACACTGGAAGGGCGGGTGGAAATGAATAATGGAGGGACGAAAAAGCCACAGAGAGCCTCTGGGAAGACAAGGGGATAAAACTGAATTAATGTCCACAAAATGAAATATTGAAAACACCAAAATATTATTATTGTCGACAGAGGCCATTTCAACTTAAATGTCTTGGGAAAACCCCACCAGTGGTCAGAGAGAGAGAGAGAGAGAGAGAGAGAGAGAGAGAGAGAGAGAGGTTCCAAGGTTTCACAGATGCCACAATTACTTATAAGCTGTAAATATTCATCAGTGGCTCACTGATGTAGAATCAGAATGTATTACACGTGCACACACGCACACACACACACACACACACACACACACACACTGATCCTAAATGCCATGACTTGAACCTTTTCTGTAGAGAGAAGTTTGGCAAAGCTTTAGCTGGAAGCAAAGCATTTTGTCAGAAATATGAGGCAGCTTAAAAGGAACGCAAAAAAGCCCCACTTCAGATGAGCGCACGCGGGTGTGCGTGCACGTGCATAATTGCAACAGAGGAGGAAAGAGCATTTGCTCTTTAGCTCACATCAACATTATAAGATCAAGCAGTGCTCTGAACAAAACATTGAATGAACCTCCATCTATACAGCACTGTGTGTCAAATCTGACATGGGTGATGTGTTGCAAATATGCAACTACTGCTTTCTACGCTCACGTGCCATCCCTGCACTAGCAAGCGCTACTTGACATTGCACTGATGATAATGTGCCCATACTGTTTCACATGTGACAACATTTGGCATTTATGATACAGATATGATATCTAACAGTTGTAAAAGTGCCGTGCACTGTAAATGCTGTGGTAAGGTCATATACTATATACAGCATAATATATATATTTTATATACAGTATGTATATGTGTGTGTCAGTATGTTTTGACCAAATCAGAGGTGATAGAATAGAAAAATCCCAACAATATCACATTTACATTTAGACATTTAGCAAAGGCTTTTTTCCAAAACAACTTACAATAATTGCTGAAGCAGCCATACACAGCCATACCGTATACGCCAGTCATAAGTGCCTTGAGATGCATTCCAACTAAGAGATTCTAAGATATTCCTACTGTATGTACTTCAGCTAAGGACATATTATTACATAATCCAATATAAGAACAGTAAAAAAAAAATAGTTTTTAGTTGTCATTTTTATCTTCTGTATCTCCTTTTACTGTTCAAGCTAGGTAGAGGCAGTAGGATTCATGGGGATTCTGAATGTCAGAAACAACAGGGAATATTACACAGAGCGTGCTTCACGAGACAAGTGGTTTATTGCCTATTGCAGTTTTCTATTTTTTATTATTACCTTGTTAATTTAATGATGAGAGGCTGAGCAGTTACATTTCTTTTGATAGCAGCTGATCAACAACATAGTGTGTAGCTAGGCTACCACTAGCATTTGATTTTGATAGCCTGTAATAGCTTAACAAGAAGAACAAAGCAGTCAAGATATTATGGAAGCAAAGAAGACAGGACATACAAAATAGCATTTACTCTCGTGTTTTCAGGAGCGCCGACGCTTGGGAATAGAATAGCAACGCATTGTGCCGCTGGGCGACGCGTCAGTCGACGCACGTTGGAGTGCGCCTACCCGGCGCGGGTGTGGGCAAACAATAGGGGCGTTTTAGTAGGGACCGTCTTGACGCGTGTCGGACGCCGCCGGTGTGCATTGGACTTTAGTCTCAGCCTTTTCCGTCTACTAGCACTATACGTGGCAGAAGCAACTCTGTGCTAAACGTCTGATATAGTTATACCCCTGTAAGCCTAACAGCACTGTCAGGAAGCGGTACTGTCAATTTTCATTGGCTGTTGGCATTGTCACTGAATCTGATATTCCGGTGTAATGCTAGTGCACTCAGAAAGTCCAACCCCCCTTCCCACTTCCCCTGCCCCCAGAGGAACATCTGGCATAATGTACTGTATCATCTGAACTTAGCAGAGGTGATTTATGGAGCTTGATCTATCCCAAGAATGGCCATAACACCTGAAGAAAATGTATCTTTATTCACTTAATAAAGCTATATATATGTGTGTACATATAAATATATTTATGAGATACATTTGACCCAAAATATTTTGAGTTTGATATGAAGGTATTTCAGGTATTGAGTTAAAGAGCATTTTATTATTTCTGTATATTGTGAGAGTTGATGGATCGTGCGTCTCCGATTATACCTGATAAGTGATGGTTCCTAATTTTCCATCCATCTTCATCCGCTTATCCAGAGTCGGGTCGCGGGGGCAGCAGCTCCAGCAGGGGACCCCAAACCTCCCTTTCCCGAGCCGCATTGGAAATCTCTGACTGGGGGATCCCGAGGCATTCCCAGGCCAGTGTGGAGATATAATCTCTCCACCTAGTCCTCGGTCATCCCCGATAATATTAATTAATTGATTAATTTCTACTTTATACACTATAAGTGTGTTTAATTCAGTCAGTAAAACATAACAAGGCTAAAAGTTTACCACGCGCCACCAGGTACAATTTGAGTTTAAATGATGATTGAATGTTGGTGTCATATTTTATTTACACAAATTTAGTACAATTTCTGTTATGTCACGTTGGTTGTGCTTGGGGTGGGCATGCTTTACTCTTAAACAGTTGGGATACGACATGATGGGAGATTTTGTGCACTTTACATTTCTAGAGCGGGCTGGATCGCTTGCTAGCTGTGTAGCTCGTGATCTGTTTTCTTGTTTATGTTGCATTTTAAAGCGTATAGGCTGGTTGCCTCAGAATATAACCCCAATGCGAGTATACAAGACTTATGTTTCTTCTCCAGTGGCCTGATTGCTCCTGTGTATTATGATACAATGCTTTGAATGTTTCTCATAGAGATTGCTGTGTAATAACGTTGCCTTCATACACATTTATTGCTTTCTCATTGCACGTTCATGTACTGAACGTAACACATTCTCTCTTTAGTGAAGTACCATCAATAAAAAGTACCAATGTTCCCACTCGAATGCACCACTTAAAACAGTGTGGGTTCTGCACAATATATCAAAACTAGGCTCTTCACCTCTCCAACGTGACACATGTAGAAATAAACAGCCTGTTAGAGGACACATTTTGAGACCTTTGAGCCATATTTCCATCCTTAATGTTACTGCCATTAAAGGTCAGCTATTGCAAGCTAATTGTAAGATAATACACTTTTTGTTAAATGCACCAAATATCTCACTAGCTTACCGTTCTCTATGCACGTTGAAAAATGAATGTGATTCTCCTACATTGCCCAGGCTCTGTAAACAGCAACAATAACAACAAAGCCGCAGTACTACGCTTTGCTTCACAGAGGAGGGATATTGTTTTAATTTGAGCTCAGAGTTAGCAAGCATTCTCGAGAATGAATGACCCTGCCTTCAAAGGTAAAGTCAGATATTTTCATCTTAATGTTAGCTAATACATTTTCAGGAATAGTCTCCATTCATCAGTGTTTCTCCAATGAATCTCATTGCATAATCCCGTTATAGTCCTGTTATCTAATGAATACATGCATACACTAGGGCTGTTCATGCAACAGCTTTCAGTTGGCCATGAGAAATGTTTAGTACCTGTCCTTGTTTGGTGTCTGCATTGTTCTTCTAACAATGTTGTATACGTGTGTGTGTGTGTGTGTGTGTGTGTGTGTGTGTGCGTGCGTGCGTGCGTGCGTGCGTGTGTGTGTATTTGATGAGATGAGACTATTCCTGAAACCCACACATACATTGTATGATTCAATTGTACACCCTTTCTCTTGTAGGCTGGGTGGGTATGTAAAATTGGTGGAGATACTGGATGAGGAAAGAAAGAAATCAGACAGGGTCACTGCTGTTAAAATCTCTGCCCTTTTTTTTGTGCGTCAGCGACCATTTGTGATCACCAAGGGATACCAGTCTTATCGGGGAGTTGTATAAAATATATGCCGTTCATCTTTCTCTACAAATACATTTTCCTGGCCTCGTCTCTGCAAATCTGCTGGTGACGTGCCACTCCCTGCGCCTCTGTTCTTCCCCTGTGTTGTCACTTTGACACGCTGGCATTTTGCCGGAAGGCCACTGTGATCTTTACCAAAATGCTGTTCATTTCCTCACTGCTCTATTTATCCAGATTTAGTGGCTGTGTTCTTTCACCCCAGCTGGCCACACACACAAGAATTAAATAAATACGTGCTCGACAAGCCTTTGAGGGGACAGAGCGCATTACTGCAGACCTTCTATGTAGACTTAAGCATTTTCTATCGGTCATTCTTTATGGGATGTCGGTACTGCTGGGCGCTGCAACAAATTATCGTATTAACCTGCAGCAATGCATGGCAAAATCAATTGTGTAATCCACTATGCAAGGTAAGCATTTCCCATAGATAATGCACTTGTAAGAGGTTCTGTCTGCCCGAAAATAGTGTTTTATGTGAAAAACCTACACAATTCACATCGACTCTTTTGGACTGCTGAGAAAATACTACCTGGGACAGCATGTTAACTTCACGTATTTGTGGCATCTGTCTACACAAACAAATACATTTGTCCTAAAGTACATGTTATATTTAGCTGATTTTAAGTGTCAGTTCAGCACCATTCACACAGTACATTCTGTTTGGTGGTGGCTCTACTTCTAGTACCTTCTGAAAATGTATCACAGTGAGAAGAATACTGTACTGACTATAGATTCACATGCTTTGGTTTAGCAAAGAACCTTACACATAACTTTTCCCCATCGCTGTTAGAGGCCTCTTGCATTCTCTCAACCCACAACTGACACTATTTTCAGAATGGTAAAATCGCGTTATGTTTGCATCTTGTTAGTGTTACCTAACCAGCCTTAACATATGTGAAGTCTAGGACACAGCGCTGGCTAACTGCATCAGTACCCGCCTACTTGACAAGTGAGGTGTTTTGATTGCCATGCAGGACGACCAACTACACAACTTAATGACCAAGTCGGACATTAAACTTACAATGAGGAATTAATTGAAGTAGTGTGAGTGACAATGCTAACAGCCAATGGAAATTGATAGTATTATTAAATGAAAGTCCGAAAGTCCTGTGTCGAGCTTACAGGAGTATTTGTATCAGACATATGTATCAGCCCAAAAGTTGCTTGACGTATAATGCTAATGGACGGAAGAGACTGAGACTAGCAACATGTGTGCCATGTGTCTCCACATTCTCTGGTTTGTCTGTGTGGACAAGGTGATGTGAGTGATTAAATAGTGTTGGTGTCAGAAATAGTCTCCATTTATGTATTAGTGACACACAATAGTGTGTAGGAGCACTCGCCTCTTTGATGTAGGCAGATAAGAGCTGAGCCCGGGTCACAACATTGCTAGGGAGTATCTGGTTGGTTAAAATTTGACTGGCTCATGAGTGGTCCAACACGGCATAACAAAAGTTGTTAGCCATTACTCTCTACTCTTCTTCTGCAAGCTCACCGTCCTTCACCTTACAGCCACACCCTTTTGAAACTACAATGTTTGGGTTGGTGCAGTACATTTGAGTAGTGTAGCACTATTGAGTAGTGTATCTTTATTGTATCAGCATTATATGATACAGCTGAATGAGGAGATAAACAATCCATTTAGGGTTAAGAATTACTGTACAGTAAGTTGTATCAAGACTAATTTAGGTTTAAGAATGGTGCGGTGTACGATTTAGACGGGGACGACATTTTAAACTATTTCTACAGTTCAGAATTTATATAATTTTAGTTCACCCTATGTAATGGAGATTCACTGCCGAATTTACAGTATAAACATGTAATACATCTGACTCTGCAGCGGTGAGGTGACAAACTGTGTTGAATGATACTCTTTCCAGTACATTTCTGCTGTTTGTTGGTCCTCTGCTGGCATCTGAATACCAGCTGGGTTCATCTATACTTCTTCGGTGGGTGAAAGACTAGCATTTCTAATCCTTCCATTAGCTGGATCCTACCAGGGGAGTGAATGTAATGTGATTCATAAGTGCTAATGAAAAGGGTAGTGGACTGTTTACGCATGAAGGATCTTGTCTCTATTGCATTACGGAAATGCCTTTCCAGATTGGGGTTCTGTTATCAAATGTCTCCTTAGGGAACGGCATGGTTAGGCCTTTGTACAAGAACCGCGTATTGGCTGGGATAGTAAGGTCCAGAAGACCAGTGAGCTACCAACAAGGTTTCATACAAACAAATGAATGGGACTGAGTTCCCAGCCATCCTAGAGGGAATAGAACATTTGATCATTAGCTGGATTCTGGAGTGTCGTCTCGGCCATTAATATCTCACCTTTTGCCATTTAATGGCTCACATATAAAATATATGCTACTATAAGTCATATTAAACTAGCATAATGATTCAATGTATGATCAGCATGTATTAAACATGACTATATAATAGCCTGTAAACAGATAAAAGTGCACTCTATTGTAAAATATTTCCAACAAAATACCTTTGAAGTGCAACCTGTGTGCCCACGCTATAAACCCTCATACATTGCAAGTCTCTTTCACAAGGTCCTCATATCCTACCCTAGTACTGATCAGGTGTCACCCTATAGGCCTATTCTCCTGGAGCCTGAAACCGCACTCTAAGCAGGTGTGACCTGCTTAGACCTAGCATTAAACACATTTTTAGTTTTGTCCCTGTAAGGGCGACACGGTGAGTGCAGGCACAGAACAATGAAGCCAAGACAAGGGTCTCTAGTCCAAAGTGCTCCGACAGTTTATTCAATTTATATGGCAATCGGACTAGCGGGATAAACACGAAAAAAAAAATCACAGACCAAACGAACACTGCCACCACAGATAAAGCCACCACTGGCAGCAGGTGTGGCAGGGAGTGGCATAGGATGGGCAGACGCGGGTCAGTGGCTAATACGCCGTCGAGGAGGACCGGGAGAGGCGGGCACTCGGCCCCCGCAGACCCGACCTGACTTTACAGTGCCCACATATTACATAGAGGTTTCTGACAGATTCAGCTAAGATGTGTGGTGGAGTGAAGCTCAAGTGATATTAGTATAGTATTTATATAGAATATAGTAAAATAGTATATAGAATAGGATGAATGGTAGTAGCAGGAGTGCCTCAGGTATTCCATTTGCTTAGTATATAGAATAGTTCAGCACGCACACACACACACACACGCACGCACACACTTGTTACATAACGTACGAATATTGAAGGGTGTGCTCCCACGCTGCCACGTTGCTGTGATGTCATGTGTGTTTATGTCGGCAAACTTGAGCTTGAGAAATTTTGCCAAGTTACGACTTCGTAATTCTGACTTGAATGAGCGTTCCTTTGCATTTTTCCGCGGCGGAGGTCATTTTGTTCCGAGTCCCAAGGACAATGGATTGCACCATAAAACCACTTTGATTGAAGCAATGCTGGGGAAGGCTGAAAATCAAGACTGGAGACAATGAAACAGGGGGAACATTTTATAAAGGACATAGGATGAAAAGGTGGCATGCAAGTGGGGAGCAAAAACCTTTTATGTTAGAGTACTGTAATCTTTTTATATTTAAGTTTCAAGAAGATTTTCTCCTCCGGGATATTTTTAAGTTGTATTGTGAACTGTGTGAGACTTAAAGTGAATTCCTATGTTGATTATGGACTGCCATGACGAGAAAATAAAACCTCCCACCATTTTTTGAACCTTCTGTTTTGGCTTGCTTTCTTCAGTTTCTTCAGTTATCTTGTATTTGGAAACATGTTAGGTTCACCCTCCAGCCAGTGTCATCTGACCAGAGACACTGGCTCCTATCTGGAGTTAGTCCACGGGCGCTGCACTGCCCACTGCTCCCTGGATGCCCACTGCTATCTGGACGATGAATTTCACAATGTGTATGTGACAATAAAAACACCTTTACCTTTACCCTTTACCTTACACCACCCCACCCTAACATGCACTGACGACCTCTGACGAGTCACGACATTAAAAACACTTTTGAATGAACAACAGGTCATTAGACGCAATGGACCCAAATGTGAGACTAATTATTTTGTTCTGCAGGAGGCAACCTGGGCAGCAGGGTAAACTGAGCTATCACTATGGCAACATACTAATTGTGTACCTATACTGTACTGCATACAGGGCATTTTATAAGTTTACTTTTCCATTATCTACCATTACACAATACATATTTGCTTTACTGCACACACACACACACTGCCCAGTATTATTACTGTAAAACATACCCTATATATATTTTGTATGTAGTTACTGTGCCCAAACAGTATGTGGATATAGCTCTGCATTTTTCTTTGTTGAGCAGATTGAAATGGACCTACAGTACCAAGCATATTTAGGCCTTTTATAAATAATGACAGCATTGCAACAAAAATTAAATGCTGTCACTGCCTGTCATGCTGCATGCACAGACTGTAGGGGGGGGGAAATCTATAATTCATGTTTTTGTAACTACTATGTCACTCAAGGTGAAGGACCTGCACAGGTAGCAGACAGGGAACAACAGCCGGGAGAATTTGCTATACATGCCACTCATAGACCATAATAGATAGACCATAGACTGTATATATAAATGGACAAACCCTCCATGACGTCACCCAAAGGTTTTTGCAAGAACGTCTTTGAACACCGCGCTGTGCTTGTCTCTGGTGGTTGACATTATTGCAGTACCTCACTCCGCCTGTAATGCCCCCACCTATTCATTATAATGGGATAAATGCATGGCTTTTTAACTGATGAGTTATGCTGTAAAGTCTGACACTGTAGTCTTAACATTGTATTCTATGGGGATTGACTGCCTTTAGCAGCCAGCCTCAAGTGGCCATTCGATGAACTGCGGGGTTAGGCACTTCCGTGTTGTATTAATTTCTCAGCACAAGAGGTTCCCCGCTTGCTGTAAACACAGGGAGGAACACTGGTGGTTCGTACGTACCAGCATTAATTGCTGCTTTGCTCACTGGTCCAAAGAGGCACGTGAATCGAGGGTGGTGCCATCGTTGAAGCGGCTCTAATGCAGCATGCGCCACAGAACCTGAGAGCGCCACAAACTGAGGTTTTAATTTGTGATGCCAAGCCTTGAGCATGCTACATGTGAGATTCATAGAAGTGGGATATGAGCTTCTGGATTTCTGTGAACAGCATACTGTATGATGTTCACATGCACAATCATGCATGGTATACCCTAAAATACCTATCATAACCTGCATGCAATAATGTGTAGCCTCCAGTACGTAAACACATTAAATGTATCTAACAGGATTTTACTTTGTGCTAACTCTATACTCTGAAAGCTCCTATTTTTTATTCGTTTTTGCTATTATCCTATTTATTTTCTTCAGATGTACTATTGTTTTACTGTCTTGCTGTATGTTTCGTTCAGACCACTAATCTGGGAGTTTTGCTCAGAACCCCATGACATTAGAACCATGGCAGCATGGTGCTATAATGCCATTCACTCCCCTAGAAGAACTTGACAAACTAAAACTATGGTCAAAGGCCCTGAACTTTGTAGTTTCACCTCAGCATATCAAAGTCAAAACATACAGTAACATGCTGTACACTGTCACATAATAGTGTAGTGTAGATGGATTCTCTTGGCACCACTGTTTTCTGTTCCCTAATCACGTAAGCTTGAATCGCACACACCTGCGTTTCAGATTTATCGGGACGGTTAGTGGTAAAAATGTTTTGCTTGTGTACCACCATGAGGTTTATGCAGAAACGGAATTACCACAATTTTGGCTGGTAAATATGAGGTGTCCGTTTGGCACATCTGCATATTCACAACATAAATCAAGTGATTTAATTGTTAGTTGCGGTGATAGGACAAAGTTGCAGTGTTGAATTTGCGTTATTATAATTTACATTTGATATGCCGGAGTTCTCAAAACGAGGTAGTGTGGAAGCAAATCTTTTTGAAAATGCAAAGGAATACATTTTTCACAAACCTTTACATGTGTGCATAAACCTTTTAACTACAACCCCCAAAATATACTCTCAAAAGCTATATTAATTAACACACTGTTACAAACAATGAACTGATTATCGCAATTTGTTCTGACTGAAACCATTATTTTTAGCCAATATTCGGGTTATTATTTTATTTTCCATTTAAAAAAGCTTCTGCAAGGCAACAAGATTTACTTAAATAATTGGGGACAAAATTGACATTTTGACATTTGGCTCAGACACTGTCCTAGAAAAGACTGTAGTGGCTGGCTGACCTTTTGATTGTTTTTTGATGCAGTAGCTCTACTGTATTGTACCTCACACACTCCAGCTAACCCAATTATTCCTTAACATCTCCAGTTTCTCCCTTAGGCCAGCAAAGATATCTCGAAAAATGTCTGAACCTTAAAGTATCTGAAACATCTTCTTTTTTTTTCATCATTCTTTATTTAGGTATTTAGTTGAACATACTAAAAGTTTACAAAGCTAAAATTATAGGAAATATTGAGAATGGCACATTTACATTTTTACTGTACAGTATTTATTGAATGTGCTTCAATAGGCCAATGGGCCAAAGACCTATCTATCAAAATGAAATTGTGTGGGATTAATTTACAACAGAAAACCAAACTGTTTGTAATGTGACATTTATTTATTTTGTAATATATGCAAATTACTCAATAACTATTCACTACTTAGCATACAATGGACACAATAATTCACAGCAATTTAAGTCCAGAGCCACTTTTACTAACTACTAACTGGCTATTACTAGTTAAAGTTAATAATAGGTTTTTATAATAATATAACTAATAATATAACTAATAATATAAATATATATATATATCCATCCATCCATCCAACTTATCCAGAGCCGGGTCGGGGGGGCAGCAGCTCCAGCAGGGGACCCCAAACTTCCCTTTCCCGAGCCACATTATCCAGCTCTGACTAGGGGATTCCGAGGCGTTCCCAGGCCAGTGTGGAGATATAATCTCTCCACCTAGTCCTGGGTCTTCCCCGAGGCCTCCTCCC
>JAODTR010003803.1:0-12524 GCA_025399935.1 Amblyopsis rosae | reverse complement strand
TGTGAGAGAGAGAGAGAGCGAGAGAGAGAGAGAGAGAGAGAGAGAGAGAGAGAGAGAGAGAGAGAGAGAGAGATAACTCACGCTGACTGTATGCTGTTGACGGACGACCTGCGAGACAGTTCATCTCGATTTTGCTTTACAAAACTGCACATGCAGAACACAAAACACAAGAAACGATGAGATACGAATGGAGGCAAGGACAAGAGAGGTGATGTGGCAACATGCCACCTCTCCTCCCGTTAAAATAAAACACGAACACAGTATGTTTAACTACACCACAACACTGGCAACACTACAGTGTTTGTTCAATTTATCTTACCGGCACATTTCATATTATACAATAAATATTCTTTAAGCATTTTAAAGGGGTGCTATATGACTTTCTGCCACTAGGTGTCATACTTAAGCGCATTAAAACAAAATGCAACATTGGTCACACACACACATGCACAATACACCAGCGGTAAGCCGGGCTATGTAAGCAAATAACAGAGTTTGTATATTAAAGATTATTTTAAAGATTTAAATAGCTAATAATGTATTTTCACTGATGTCTATTAGGTTTAATTTGTGTATGAGCACAGAGAATAAAGAGTTACCACAAATCAAAAGATCTCAAAGATTACACGCAGGTCAACACTAAATAAAAGTAAAGGCACTGACAGAAGAAGGACTGGAACATTGTAGTGATTACAAAGTCCCTTAGACTATTCGCTATTATTATTCCCTATTCAGTCTGACCCAGGTCTGAAGGGAAAGCACGATTTTTACATTGCAAAGAAATGTAAATGAAATGCTTCTCGAGGGCTTTGTAAATTACACACATCTGACTTATCCAGAAAGGGAGAGCAAGAGAACACTGATTAAAATACATACTTAAACACTTATCACAATTCAGACCAGTGTTTTCACTTTAAATCTGGTACATTTATTTTAGTTTTTTGTAATATTTCTCTTAATAAACATTGAGCATTCGCAATTTAGGTATTTAAAGGTGCTATGTGTAATAGTTTAAAACATAAAAAAATCAACAAATATTATCAAGAGAGATGTATGTATGAAATGCTGACCCCTAATGGTTTTGAGAAGACTGTCATTTTCTACACATAGCACCTTTTTAAAGAAAAAATAACCCTATGTACACATTTTTGGGTGGGGGATGGGGATGGGGGGGACTGAAACATCAGGCACAAGTGCATGGACACAACATATTGCTGCGCTGTGTACAAACACAAGCACACACCAAGTGGAGGCTATAGGGGAGGATGTTAGAGATCAGGGGAAAAGGTCGGAGGTCACACTGTGTCATGGGGGGTGGTGGGGGGGCTGTTGTGTACTCACGCAGTGATGGAAATGTTGGCTGCCGACATGGGGCTGACCTCCTTCACCTCCATGGCCTTCTGCAGGGCAAGCTTCTTGCTGGCTGCCTCCTCCTGCTCCTCTTCGTCCTGGCCAATGACAATAGGGGTCACAGGTCGAGTCAATATATTATCCCCGTGGGAGTATAGTAGACTGGAATGAGCTATTTGGTGTAGTGACCAATAAAGTGGTTGGTTTGGTAGCCATGGCAACAGACCTGCTCTGGCACCTGCAGGTCTTGCTTCTCAAACTATTTTCATTAAATATTAGTCTGTAAAAAATCTATTGCATGCATAATGTATATTAATAATAATAATAATAATAAACTACAGACAAGGATATTTAAGGTTTTCTAATTAATGCTGGCCTGTAATGATTATGACAATATATTAATAAGACATTGACGGACCTCAAGATGCTCGAATGAGCCATTATTCTTCTATAGCTAATGTAAATATACAGTATGAATGTATCTTATTAATGGGTTTCTGTGGAAGCATACAGTATTATAATTCTAGTATTGTCTCTGTATTTCTTGCTTAATACAATATTTAATATTATATAAGGTTGGTCAGACATACCTTTGTAAGCTCCTGCGCATTTGCAAGGTTATCCACAGCGATAGCCAAGAAGACATTTAGAAGAGTATCTAAGGTCTGGGCTGAGGATAAACAGTGAAATAGTCAGCAGGTTGCATTTAGTACAACTATTGCAATTGAGAAACTGTAATCCAACCAAATATAGACTAAACTGTCAAATGAGTTTGAATGTGGCATTGAAAGTGCCTTTGTGTGTTTTGATGGGAAAAGGGAATCTTGTGTTTATAAAAAGGGAAATATATCTATGTTTTAGCTGTGAAAAATGTTTGTTAAACTCCACTTAATCCAGTTATTTGGTGCTAAAATGGAATTTATAACTTAAGGCTGCACATTTAGCATGTCAACAAGCTGTGTACAAGCATTGAACTGTGTAGGTCGGTGGTTTTTTAAAGGTCACGAGGTGCTTTGCGTTGTTGGGGGTGAGGAGATGGAAAAACAAAGCAAAACACTATTAAAGAGCCCTCCTTTACCTTCGCTGCATTGAAACTACCACATCCAATGAGCTGAGCTCCTGTGCATTCATCTATCCCATCCCCACTGGGCTATACACATTATACGTAAAACAAAGGATACAGTTTCCAAACAGCGTGAGGACGATGAAGTAGACGGAGGAGAACATGCCGCGCCTCACGCCCCCGTGGGACTCGATGCCGTGGTACATGACCGCGTTCCAGTCCTCTCCGGTCAGAATCTGACGGGGGGAAGGGAAGGGGGAGGAGCTCCAGAGGGTCACGAAGCGGTCGCACGTGTGCTGAATTGAATTACAGCGCGGGGCTGACAGCTATGAGCCCCACGCTAATTGAGGAGATTATCAGCCTGCTCGTTAAGCGACACAGGCGGCATAGTACAGAAGGCCCAGCTAATGGAAAATTACAGATTGGTAAATATTTCTTATAATTCTGACATTCTCCCACACACAGTAAATAATAGTGTGTGTGTGGACGGACTAGAAAGAAGATATATACCCTGTATTACAATATCAGCTTACTACTGTAAGATAATATTGTACTAGCAACCAGGCTCTCGTGTACTGCACTGCGCTAGCTTCTCACCAACAAGATGTGGCTTCGCTAGCGAGATGCTAATGCCAAGACGCTAAACAGGCTGGGCTAACCAGGGCTATAGATGCAGTAAGCTTTAAGTACGCGCATACCTGAAACACTGTGAGGATAGCAGCAGGGAACGTATCAAAGTTTGTCATTGGCGTCTCATCGTCAAAGTTAAACCTGTGAGCAATGAGGATGACACACTCAGTTAATAATATGGCGTGGGAGAGACTCAATGTAATGGCATTCAGCATCCAGTCAGGTATCAAGGTTCGGGTTAATGTCTCAATCAATCAATCATTCAATCAATCAATCTTTATTATCCCCGAAAGGAAATTATTTTGGCAACAGGAGAGTCAGTACAGGATAGCCACACAATCCACACATAAATAACAAATACACAATATGACATACAATATACAGAATTGGTAATTCTGTATACTAAAGTACAATACGTATACTAAAGTACAATACGTGACCAGATGGTAGCTAGACTGCACTAGGGATGGCATCTGGCATTACGCAGCTGAGATTCAATTATCTCTTATCTCCTACCACGGTAGGTTTGGATAACGAGGGACGAGAATATGTCGTTACCGTGGCAACCACATGCAGTGCAGGTACAACAGACCCCTGACCCATCCCTTTCGTGGTGGGGCTTTGCAGCTGCGTGCGTCCTGAGTCAGCCCAGACTGGATGCCAGTTCTTTGATTACCTCCAGCCAGGTCTGAGTCATGAGGTGTCACTGTCATTAGGAGACATAGTGTTCCTACTTAGAGGGATGTCAAACGCTGACTGTGGTCTCTGCTGCCCTGCCTGCTACCTGCTGTGTCAACATAGCTGACACCACTGTATTGCTTGCTCGGGGATTATAGACAGGGAGAGGTGTGTGTGTGTGTGTGTGTGTGCATGCACGTGTTGGTGCGTGTTGTAGCCTACCATGAAACTGTATCGGATAGCTAACTGTATAGGCAATTACTGTATGTTCCCTGTGTGGTTATGAGAGTTGTTAGGTTAGAGAAAAATGTATAATAATAATAATAATAATAATAACATGTAATCAACATTCGTCTATACATACAGTATAAATGTACATTTAATTTATCCACCAGAGAAACAGGCAGAATAAGTAACCATCACTAGTCACAGGGGAGAGAATTGGCTTTGTCAGAGGTCAAAGGTCAGGCGACTTACTGTCCTCCGAAGAGCTGCATGCCCAGCAAGGCGAAGACCACGATGAAGAGGAAGAGGAGGAATAGCAAACTGATAATAGACTTCATGGAGTTGAGGAGAGAGACCACCAAGTTCCTCAGAGAGTTCCAGTACCTGGAACAAGGAAGTATGGAGGACCATTCGCAAGACAACCTCCCAGTGACTCATAACATGCTTTTGCAGAGATTTGAAATCATCTAATATTTGTATTAATTAATAATTACGGTAATTATTACAGTATTCAACTAAGTATAATGTTTTAATTATTGTATTGTTAAATCATTTCATTTTCTGATTTTAGCCAGGTTACATTTCTGCTTTTTGGGAGTCCTGCCAGAAGCTTCAAACCCACTGCACTCAATGTAGTCAAGACGGGAGTGCTTGTAATTGGTTTTCATTATTGCCATGTTTCCTGTAATATTAGCATTACTGGCGCTGCTGAATAAGTTAACGTGCCATGCAATACAAATGGAGTGAAGACAGCCTGGTACAGTCAGACAGGATTGAGACAAGGGGAACATGAGGCGAAGCACAGAGAACAGATGTAGCGAAACAAATCGGTGTGTGGAAGAGCACAGGTTTTAGTGAATCACAGACTTAATAGCCAATATGCTGAAAAAAAAAAAAGCATTGTAATCAAACTCTAATAGGAATGAATATGCAGTAATATTGCCCTGAGGGAACACATCACTGCTGTCACAAAACAAAGATACGTAACGCAGAACATTAACATCTTCCATGATTGATATTTTGCATCAGGCCCTATATAAACATTTAGCATTAACAAACTCACTTAGTGACTTTGAATATCCGGAGCAGGCGAAGAGCTCTGAGCACGCTGATGCCAAATGATGATTCTGGCTTGATCATGTCCCAAATCACCTCAAAAATACTTCCCACAATCACCTGGTGGAGAGAACAGAGAGTACAGCCATTGCCCAGAAAGGTTAAAAAAGAAGAAACTACACAAACAAGACTACAGGCATGCCATAGAAAATGTGGGCAAGAAAATAACGAACTGAACTTTGAATTATATCTAGCAGGTGATTGGCTGACTATGTCTGTGTCACAGCCAATAGTGTCTTACCCCAAAATCGAAGCAGTTGAAGGAAGAGTGGAAGTAGTTCCTGGCTCCTAGGCCGTACATCTTCAAGGCCATCTCTGTCAGGAACAGCCCCAGAAATACACACTCTGCTATGTCTGGGTTTCCAATGGCGATGTGGGAAAAGAAAGTAGAAGAATCTACATTACAGTAAGTACATTGGTTACTTACAATATGCTACACCGCAGCTTAGAGTAGCTATAACCACTGACTTCTTCAGTGCCCCCCAGTAGAATGTATTTGTCAACTGAAATTGACTAGACTAAGTCAGAATTATGTATGCAAATGATTACAGTATATTTGGGCAAAATGTAGACAAAAAACAACAGACTAAGCTATTGTTTGAGCTAGGGTATATGTAGCATAAAACTGAAAGGCCAGAAATGTCAGGGACTTCGTTTTGGGCTGACATTTAACTAACACCGACAGACAAAAACAAAACAAATTCTGAAAATAATTCTTGATGGAACATTGGGGGAAAAAAACACGGGGGGAGAAAAGCAAAACAGGATCAAAGGTCAATGGGGACACGGGGCACGGCTTACAGAGGGCCCTGGTGAGCCAGTCCGGCTGGTCGTAGTGCACCATGGCGACGCACAGCGTGTTGAGGCCCACCAGGCACAGCACGATCCAATAGAAGCTCTGGGCCTTCACCATGCGACGGATGAAGAAGCGCATCCGCTTCTCCTTGCGGCGCAGGTAGGAGGAGCCGTCCATCTTGGCGCTGCTCTTCACGCTGGCCCGGCCGAACGAGGAGCCGGGGGGCGCTGCCGCCATGTGGGGCAGAGCGGGAGGTCATCATTCACCCCCCTCCCTTCACAGTAGCACCATGTGACCCTCGTGACCCGGGAGCCCAAGCCTAGCTCAGCCATCCGTGGGCATGGGACAACACCACAGGCCAAGTATGGGTTTGAAAAGTGTTGGTGCATTACCGCCACCTGCTGCCTGCATGGTGCATTACCACCACCTACTGTCTAAAATGTTGAGCATGCACTTTTTAACGGAGGTCAGTCAGTCAGTCAGTGACATAGGGTGTTTCTCAATGTCAAGGATGCTTCCTTGGTAGGACGGATTCTTCCAAGTGCCTTCCTAGTCGGGTCATTCCGAGGATAGGAAAGACATTCGAAGAACACATACTGGAACGACCTAGCTAGTGTGCAAGATGACGTCATTCAAAAAAAGTCAGTTGAACAGTTGAAAAAACAATGGATCGTACTGTTTTGCTGTTAGTTTCGTTTTGCGCAATTTTCAAATATCTCCTCTTCTGACGTTCGCACAGGATTGTGTGTATTTTTAGACCGCGAAGGATGCACACATGCATCCTTCAAAATCCTCTGATCGAAGGACTGAGTCCTTGGTAGAATTCTAAAGCATCCTTGACAGTGGAACGGTACTTTGTCGAGATTTGATGAAGTGGCATCTTTGAAATCCAGTCGCTAAGGATCCTTCCTTGATATTGAGAAACACCCCTAGTCTCATATTGGCCGGTGCTGCCCTATACGTGGTCCGACAAAAAAAGGATAACGATACAAAATAATCTGCCAGACCCAGCAATAATCTTGACATTCTTCCCTAACCCACATTATTATAGACCCCTCCCATCACCTCTCTGTTTAGATATGTTTATGCACAATGGATGGTACGGTTAACAAAGGGGATGGTGAGATGCGTTTCTAATAATAATAATGTCAAACCAGCCAATCCTGACAAATGGTTAAAAGGGAAGATTTTACAGCCAGACCAATGTTATATGAGTGGTTTGGTACATTCAGCACTGTATTGTTTAAACTCATTGAAAATCAAAACATCATTTATTGTAAGATTTGGCGTATTTTGAGTGTGTGCCTATCAAAGCAGCCTTAAGAGGCAACAACAAATGACATGAAATGACATGAAACTATCCTATTTTGAGGTAGGAGTGTGAAACAATGGCAAACTTATTTTTGGCAGTAATTTCGGGGGATTATTAAATTCTCCACGCATCAAACCACCTCCGCTAACAAGCATTCAAGCTTTCAAGCACCTCTGCAACTACAACCAAACAAAGAATTCATAGGAAAAAAATCTAAGCGCCTTGACAGGAATTGGAGAAAGATCTGTGAAAAGGCGATGGAGCGCATCCTGCTATTTAACTTCCACTGTTGTTCACAAGGAATGACACTTTTCTTTTCATTGCATGTTGCTGTATTACATTGCGTTGATTATGTTGCCAGGGGTAAAGCGCACCAGTAACTTACTAAATGAGATGAAAGAGTATCTAACTGTGCACATCCCCATGACACCCATTTATATAGAGCACAGCCACAAGAGAAAGACAGTGAATTACTGTAATGCTGCAAGTTTTTTTAAAGCAAGGACTTGTTATGCTTATATGCTAATACGAATTCCACAGACAAGCAATTACACATTTCAGTTGCTAGACACATTGGAAACCATTACTTTGAAAAAGTCTGATTATGCTCCAGGTAATGCTCCCGCTATTTTAATTATACACTCTAATTGGAGAAGTTAATTATACGTATTTCCCCTGTAGGCAACAGAGTATGCCACTATACGATGACAAAAAATAAATACTGAGGGAAAACATTGGCTGTCAGACGGTATAAAGCAGAGTATTGCATGCTCTTACAGTAAAATCAAATAATATGATAGTCATACAGATGTCCTCTACGATGGTGCTCTTACAAAAAAGTAACCCTGGGAAATACATGGTCCCCAATGGTTCAAAAGTAAATGTTTTACCATAAGAACATCCAACATACTTACATTTGAAACCCCATCAAAGTTATTTTAGTGAAACACATTTACTGTAGACTATACAGTATATATACACTGTATATACCACATTGTACAGTATACAACCCAAAGATCACAAAGATCATTTAATGGAGCGATCTTATCTACAGGGAGTTTAATGGAGGCTGTTGATGGGAAAGGCCAGCTACAGTAGATGGCTGAGGTGATACAGTGTACGGTACTTACCGACAGAGGAAACCTCCGTGAAAGGATCGTCTCCTTCTTCGGCGCTGATTAGGTCATTTTTACCTTTCTTGACTTTCCCTCGTTTCAGAACTACACATTTAGACAGGACGGAAACAAACTGTCTTCATGTCTTAACCATTGTTAGGGTTTATGCTTATCTTAAATAGATCAAGGGTGCAGTAACGGTGTGTGTGGAGGCCTATTAGGAATAGGGATGACACGATCCAGTTTTTTCAGTCCTGATACCGATACAGATACTGGCAGTTTGGGTATCGGCCGATACCGAGTACTGATCCGCTTCCAGTGTTAAATTAAGTTTTAAGTTAAGTTGCAAAGTAAATGACAGCCAATCTCTATTTTAGGACATAGATGCATTTTAGAAACCTGCTGCTGATAGTGTGGCCTGGGTAGGTTAGACCTGGCTGATGCTTGACAGTAGACATACATATGTAAATTAATGTAATTAGATTAGCCACATGGATCGCTTACAGCTGTCCAATTGTCACCGATACTGTTCCAGCTATTTAAATCAGTATCGGACCGATTTCCGATATCAGTATCGTATCGGTGCCATCCCTAATTAGGAATCTACCTATCAGGCATCCATCAAATTTGTCATTCTGCCTTCCCACTGGAAAACGGATTTGGGATGACAAACCGCCATCACTACATGAATGTGGCCGTCACATGACCTCACTGTTCACAGGGAAGTGAAGCAGCATACTGTAAATCTCTCCTATGACACACTCTGATGTGAAGCTGCAATTAACCTGCCAACGAGAGCTTTTCTGCCTTTCTGACAGCTCAATCGTGACTATACAATTAACTAATAATATAACTCCTTCACGGTGCTGCAATTATTAATTTTGACGGCAAATTATATGTTAAATGCGTGTCCAGGGGCATGCAGGTTTGAGTGTGCGCATTTGTGTGTGTCTAACTAATCCAATCAGACCATTGTTCCACAAACCTCTAATTAGCCCCCGGCTTCCACACTAGGATTCGTTGGTTTAGATTATTGCCTATTACAATGTGAAGCTGCTGAGAGAGGGAGGAGCCACAGCTGCAACTAGATAGGAGAATAGCGGATTCCAGCTCCACTTGGGAGAAACGGGATGTGTTCCTCCAGCTGCGCGCTAATAAAGAGCACCTGACAATACTTCATACAACTTTAAGACTGAGGAACAGCTCGCACAGAGGACAATTAGCTTACACTGCGTTCCACTGCAGTCGGAACTAGGATAAAGCTGACCCACATGCAAAGAAAGGACCATTTATTTCAACATTTTGGTTAGGTTTTCTCTGGTTCAGAGATCAATAAAAGGCATTTTGCAGCAGTGCAAACAGTTCTTTGCATACAGTGCTTTACTTTACATATTTAACTTCCCATAATTAGGCTTCTTTGCGAAATAAACACAACCAATGCAATGGAACACATTTAGCAAGCGTTGGGAACTACCAACTTCCATGCATTACTGTAAATGGAGCATTACAGTAAATCCAGGTTTAACATGGCCTAAGAATATCTACAGTAATGAGTTGTAAAATATAGTGTAGATTTCAGCTTTTAAAACTTTTGTTGAACACTTCACTGTTTTGTCACCTTACCTAAACAAAAATCATTGTCCACATTTTACAGTGGTGGTTCCTAAAGAGGTTACAGTAACGTAGTGCTACAATAGCATCAGTTTTATTCATAATTTATTAGAAGAGCAATGAGCGGCACTAAAGGCATGTCTCAATGAAATTGTTGTATCAATGGTTTTCAATCTTCTTCCGACTGGCTTCAGCAAGAGTTGGTTTGACCAATAACCTGCCAGGTGTTTTTTTGAACACGCCTGCCCTTTAAAAACGGTTTCAATGGGAAACTAGCTGGCATGTCAGGTTAATTTTGCCTATAGCTTCAGACATGACACAGGACCACATTCAGACACGACCACATTCAGACATGACACAGGACCTCATTCAGACACAACACCACATTCATGGCATAAGACAGAACACTGCAATGTCCTGGCCTCAGTGGGAGGGCGTCTGAAGGTGATGGACAATGATGAATCCTACCTGTGCCTGTACCTGGTTTACCATAGCGCCCCCCTGTGGTAGGAACATGGTAAACAGGCAGCAGACACTTCTAGCCCTCTTTTCACCTGGAAGGGTCTGTTTCCTGTTGTACCACGCACCATCCAGAGAGGACTTCTCCTCTGCATGTTCATCTTCCTCTTCAAGCAACACCTCCTCTGGAACACAATAGACACACAGATAGATAGGTAGATAGACAGACAGGCAGGCATGTAGACAGACAGAGGCAGACAGACAGACAGACCTGCTTTACAGATCCATTCCAGGTAGCCTGTGAGCTCTCGCTCTATTTGCTGTTGTCTTCGCAGCTTCAAAAACTCCTGTCTTTTTTCCACACGCTCTCGCTCTTTGGCAAACTCTCTGTGTAAACAAGCGTCCACGCGCGCACACACACACACACAGACGAAATAGGTCATATAAATGTAAAGCTACCTAGTATTTAAATTTAACAAATCAGTGTGTGTATGTTTGTAACCGTTATTCAAAGTTCACGTTTTAAGGATTCACAAGACCACATTTGAGCCTTATATAGTCTGTACCTTCTGGCTGAGGGGGACAATTAATCTGTTAAACAACGCCCCCCATACTTACTGTTTTCAAACAGGGTTATGCATTATGTGTACCCCTCTGCTGAAAGCACATACGTAGCACCAAGACGCACCACCTTAAAGGTATATTCAGTTACTGTAAGCTAATACATTTTGTGTCAAATTCCCCAAATATCTCCTGGCATTTTCGCTAGCTAACCGTTCTCTGTGCGTGTTGAAAAAATAATACGATACTTCTGCACAGCCCTGACTCCGGAAATAGGAACATCAACAAAGTGGCGAACACCGCTCACATCAACAAAGCCTTTTCTTCACAGCGCGTTTCGATGTGTGGAACGACGCCGCGGAGCGATACAGCTTTGATTTAAACTCGAAGTTAGCAAGCGTTCTCGATAATGGCTGACCCTGCCTTTAACAAGAATGCACTGAAAGCCTTTACATCAAGTGACAGGTCGTTGTTCTGCCTGCCTGCTCTGTCTAGACTTAACGGCCGTGTACGCCGAGTGGTTGTATTCTCAGAGGAGCGGAGCTGGGTGTCGTGTGAAGAGGAGACCCCAGCGGGTTCTTCAACAGCCTTCGTGTGCCCCTGCCAAACAGAGGCAATGAGACAGACAAATGTAGACGGGATAAATGGTTTTCTATGGGAGCCAGGACCTCTCTGTGGGTCGTGAGATGGCTTTCAGGAGGGATGTGCGAGGATGAGGCCGATAATGGCATGTGAATCCCCTTCCCAATATTTCTTTTTATGGGTCACGGGCTCTTAAAAGCAGCTAAAGGTACAGAAGCACATGCTGTAAAACGTGTTGACCTTGAAATAGTTGCACATTTAAGAAAGAGATGGCGGTTATCTCTAGATGTACTGTGCTGATTTCCTTCGCCATGGGTGGGGTTGTGTGTGTACCTGCACCTCTCCCGCTTTGAGAGGAGAGAGAGAAGAGGGAGAGAGAGGGGTGAGTAAGAGAGGGAGAGGAAGAGAGAGATAGAGAGACAGAGGGAGAGTGAGGAAGAGATAGAGAGTGAGAGAGAGGAAGAGAGAGAGATAGAGACAGAGGGAGAGAGGATGAGAGATGGAGAGGGAGTGAGCGATACATGGTTGATACATGCTGTGTGTGTGTCTCACCCTGACAGGACCCCCAGCACCAGGTTGAGCATGAAGAAGGAACCGATGATGATCAGGGGGATGAAATAGAGCCAGTTCCACATGTTCCCAGCCACATCATTAGTCTGTATCACACACACACACAGACAAACACTTCATCCATGTTAGGTGAACATTTTTAGGAATCGTTTCATTGAGTAAGTAGATCAAATTATATACAAATTAGAGCTAATTTTTATACAGTAATAATGGTAATATTTAATGTTGCGGTGATGCATGCAGATACATCACCTTTAAAGGCCATAAGAACACATTTGGACTTCAATGAAATAACATGTTTGCTTAGAAGAAAAAATGAAGTTAATTAGGAACAGCTGATGGCATACAAGCCCTGCTTAATCAATAACCATTTTTGTGTCATCCATCCATCCATCTTCTCCCGCTTATCCGGAGTCGGGTCGCAGGGGCAGCAGCTTCAGCAAGGGACCCCAAACT